>BQNB010021823.1:0-63751 GCA_026074375.1 Tanacetum coccineum | reverse complement strand
TGTCGTAAGTCTGTAGCATCGAATACAGACCTGGTGTCCTTTGGCTTGGAATACTGCAAGTATGGACTTTGTCGTTCATTGCTTCTAAAGGCGTGGCATTGCGTTGTCCTGCAATTCCCGACAGTTTCTTTTGGTATTCCTTGTAGTACCCAACGTGCATGGTCAGCGAAATTGTACCCTGCATCCATTTTTTAGCAATTTTGCGTGAGTGGTGATTTTAGTTGCTTCATAGTAAAGATAGATTCAATATACATTGTAATGAGAACACATCACTATCTAAACCGACTCAAACCCGTTTAGACATATTTAAACTACTCTCGTGACATGTCACATACGTTTAGTGCTAATCCCCTTTAAAAAAACTACTCTTGTTACTCAGACCTAAGGTATTCCAATGGTTTACCTACCTATTATATCATGTCATGATTTCTACAACAACTGAACTCAAAGGTATGGTGAAATTATGGAATTATTCATTGATACCTGTAGTTAAGAAATTCATTATATTTTCTACGACTCTCAATCCTTCCGGCATGTAAGGCTAAACGTAGTGGTGACCGCAGAGGACACTGCCATGTCAGCGCCAACTCAGCTTTCTCTCTCCTAGACCACACAGTAACCAAACACCCGTAGTGGTGACCGCACAGGCGACGGAACAAAAATTTAAAAAAAAACATTACATTAATAATTAAACATTACAAACTAAAATACGGAAATAAAAATACACGGAAGAAAAGACGGAAAAAAATTACGGAAGATAAAAAATTATAGTAAATTAGTTTGCATTTGTTCGATGCCAAATGTGTTCCACTAGATCGGCTTTAAGATTAAGATGAGTTTCTTCGTCGTGTATTTCTCTGATAACTCGTAGCCTATCTTGTGCCGATCTTACGGGATCATCTTCACGATGTTGTTCCTCCGGATAAAAGTCGGGAGAGATTGCCTTTTCTTTTTCTTTGCGAATCATATTATGTAATATGATGCAAGTGTACATCAAATGCGTAATCATTTTAAGACTCCTAGACCGTGCAGGAGTTCTTACGATAGCCCATTTTTTCTTTAGCATGCCAAATGCTCGTTCCACATCTTTTCTTGCTGCTTTATGCGCTTGCTTATATCTTATTCGCTTCACATCATTTGACCCTGGCTGCGAAATAGACTTCATAAGCACAGCCCATTCTGGATATATCCCGTCAGTAAGATAATATCCCCATTTATAAGTCACGTCGTTAGCCACGAATGGAACCTCTGGTGCTTTTCCTACTTTAAGATCATTTAAAACAGGGGATTGACGTAAAACGTTAACGTCATTGTTCGAACCTGCAACACCAAAGAAGGCGTGCCAAATCCATAAATCTTGTGAGGCAACCGCTTCAAACAAAATGAATGGATCTGACCCGGAATCACCCCTAATGAATTGAGCACGATATGCTTGTGGACATTGAGCCCACAGCCATTTTGTATAGTCTATGCTGCCTATCATACTAGGAAACCCATGTTTGTTCTCGTGAAAAGCGTAGAGTTTTTCGACGTCAGTTTGCGTAGGCCTTCGCAAATACTCCTCGCCATATAACTCTATAACCCCGTTACAGAAATGCATCAAACAATCACGAGAAGTTTTTTCACCGATTTGTAAATATTCGTCTAGAGAATCTGGAACAGCAGCGTATGCTAGTTGGCGAATCGCGGAGGTACACTTCACTAAAGCAGAGATGCCAGCTTTTCCAACAGCATCACACCCTTCTTGAAAATAAGGGCAGTTAGCAGACAAATCTCGAACAATGCGGGTGAACAGCGATCGGTTCATTCGGAATCGTTTACGAAATAAATAGGCGTTGTAAAATGGTTTTTTAGCAAAGTAAGCTAGCACTAGACGGTCATGAGCACCGTAACGATCTCTAGGCATATAGCTTCGTTGGTATTTTTGGATTGTAGGAGTAGATGCTTGAATAACCAAAGCAGCGTCTATTAAAAAACCGGAGAGTAAACTATTCACTTCCGTTTCATCATCCGTATCATCGAAAAATAAACACTCGGAATTAATTTGAGACATATTGTTTGTAGTGTGTGTTTTTGATAAAAAGTGTATATGTGTGTGAAAATAGGAAAGAAGATGTTGGGTTTTATAGAAAATAAAGGGATAATTTTTTTTATAGGAAACGGCTTCATTTACTCGGTCTTCTACACGACCCAAACAATTGCAAAGGTTGGGGGGACTAGTCTAGTTCGGTCGAGGTAATGGGACGACCGACCTTAGTTGCTTCCACATGGGACGACCGACCGAAGGTCGACCTTACCATTACATTCAGTCTTATCTATGAGTAAACTAAAACCGAACCAAATAATCTGGATTACATAATTTTAATTATTTATTTATTTAATGATATTGATATTAATAATCAAATTTTTTTCAAGCTTAAGTTATCTTAAATTTTATACTAGAAAATAGTTTTAATGTTATTTTTCGACGTTTTTGATGACATCTTCCCGGTGGCTCCAGTTGAAGTAAATGGAGTTACATTTCAAAGTAGGTACTACTTAGCTGACGGGATTTACCCACAGTGGTAAGTTTAGTCAAATCATTTACGGTTGCACGGGACGCGAAAAGTGACGTATTTGAACGGCAACAAGAAGGTGTTAGAAAATTTTTGAAAGGGCTTTTACTGTTCTACAAGAACGTTGGGGATTTATACAACAACGAGCGCGAGCTTTCACTTTCGACACTATACGACAAATCATGTACATGTGCATCAACAACAACAACAACAACAAAATTAGTTTATTAATAATTTCATGTATTTTTAGATGTTCCTATTGTTTTAAAATTTTCGTATGTTTTTTTCGTATTATAATTTGTATTTTTGTTAGCCTCAAAAATATTGAGTCGAACATGAAGTTCGTTCATTAGGAAAATTAAGTCTCGGTCATTTATTTAATATACGTTGTAATAGGCTAGAAGGGTAAAAGGGCTCGTGAACATTAATCTAATATTGTATATGTTTCGGACTAAGGTCCAATGTAATCCCGAGCCCGGTCCAAGTTAACATTAAACCCGACCCATGGCAAAAGCCCATCCAGCCATAAGGGTATAAATACCCCTCTCTAAGTGTGGAGAGGGTGTTGGTTCTCTTTGTATTTTCACATAGTTAATTCAACCATCTCTTTTTCTTCTCTTTATTTCTCTCTTTAAACTTCTCTTTATAATTCTTATCATATCTTCTTATCTTATTTTCTTGGTTCATCATGGTGAAGTGAAGGTGATGACGGGTAACCGACATTTGGTATCAGAGCCACAGGGGTATAACAACCCGAAATTTTCATCAATGCAAAATCAACCTATTTTATTATGATCACATTTGTACGGAGAAATTTTTCGCTTTGAGGTTGAAATAAAAGACAAAGCAATAAAAAAACGGAAACCAAGCATGGATAATGTATATTCCAACGAAAATGCTTCTACTCACTTTACTAACCCTCCGTCCTATTTTATTGTCATTTTCTTTTTTTAGATGTCCCAATTTATTTGTTCACTACAAAAAATAGATAGAGAAGTTTAAATCAAGTATTCTATATTACCCTTGTTTTGAAATATTATTACAAACTTTTAAAAAGACTTTAATTAATTAGCTAAGGGTAAAACTGTCATTCTGCCAAAAATTAAGAAAGAGAAAGCAATAATAAATCATTTTCTTAAATTGTGTGTTATTTTGTCGGATGACAAAAATTTTGTAGAGACGGAAGGAGTATCTATTTTTGAACGCTGGTTACTAAGCGTTTGAATTTGGAGCTGCTATTAAATTAAAATGCTTTAAATAATTTACTTGGTTATGTTGTTGCAAAACCTAATAGCTACTATCGCTTCTTTTAAATATTTTGAAGCTTTGCTATTGTTAAAATATTCCGCCGTCAAAAAAATAATATTGTCTTTCAGTATTCCACACCAAACAAGCCTTTTTTGTTTAAAGAAAAGTGTTACTTTCACACAATGTTTTACAAAATAACTATCAAACAAAAATTCATTGCCTTTGTTTCGTGTTTATGTTGTAATCATTCAATAACATACTCTGTATGTCATTTCTGGTGTGACCTTAGTTAACTCAAGTAACAAAATAGTCAATACCGTTAAATAGAGCAATATATAATTTATTTATTTTTAAACAAATAGAGCAATATAAATTAAAAGCACCGGTTACCTTTGTGCCGTTGGGTTGGTGCCATAGGAAAAAAGTTCTGTCACGTCAGCAAAAACCCTTATGGCATCAGAATTCCTTTGACACCAAAATTTGTGCCGTAAATCCCGTAGACACCTAAGAAACTGGCTATAGTGGGACCATTTTTTTTTCATTTACATAAATTAAAACATACACTATATAACTAAAATAAACTTCATTAAAATTAACACACTGTTACATTTGCGGTGTGGAAGAACCCATGAATTCAGCTTTTTTTTTCATTATAATAGTGAAATGCAAAAACTCCATGAGGACTAATAATGTCCAACTAATATAACAATAAGAGTTTAAAAAAAAAAATAAATTTTCTATTTAGTTAATAATATAGCATTTTTCTTCATAAAGCGTCTTCTTCCATGCTGCGCCTTTATCTGCATAAAAATCAAATACAAAAACACAAACACAAAGAAAAAATCCAACTGCGATGGCTGGTCACCACGGCGCAAACGGCCCATCGGCGCCGACATAGGTAAGTGGCCCATATAAAGAAATGGCGTGAGCGCATGACGCCAAGCCATAACACAACGTACCTTGTGCTATAAAACAAAAGTATGTTTACTCATACCTACATTAAATAATGATTTATATTGAATGATCTAACTTTGAATAAACAACCATTTAATTAAAAAAAAGCAATCAACTTTTTTACATGTATCGATTTGATTCGTGAATTAAAAAGTGTTTCAATTATGATAAAAGACTTAAATTTTTGTTCAAAAAGTTTAAAACCGGTTGACCCGCTGTCGGAAACCGTCCGGATAACCGGGTTTTGCTTTGTTGGAGAACCGGATTGAAACCGTCGGGGTTTTCTTTTTTCGTTGACGCCGGGTCGACCCGGTTTGGTAAACCCGGCCGGGTCATGACTTTTTATCAAAAAAATATAACAAAATCTTTTTTTCTCAAGGATTTTTTTTAATGGATAAAATTGAATGATGAGTACTATTGTTTAGTTAAAATCTTATAAATGAGGAAATTAAAGGTTATAAACTAACTATATACAACACCAACTAATTTTTAATATAGATTGTTATAACTTAGATTTATATAAAATTAGTTGTTGCAAATATTTGCTATATTATAATAGATATAGAACTTAAAAACAAAGCTTATCGGTAGAGTCTTAATATTTTTCATCGGTTCAATCGAAAGTATGATAAATAAAATTCGAATAAATTGAGAGAAATAACACAAGAGGGTCTGGCGGTCTCATTTAGTCTAATCAGTGCCTCAGGGTGATCTTCTCGTCTCAAAGTCTACAGCGGTCTCACACACGCGTGAAGAAGCGACACCACATATCGCGCGACACCCAAGAATAGCGCCGTGTCACGCCACTGAGTTCGTCTAAACATTGAACGAGAACGCCATCTCTCTACACCCTTCCAACCCTAACACGCGCGGTTCTACACCCAACAACACAGACCTTCTCCCTACACTCACAACCCAAAAAACACTACTCGCGCGGACGACTCTCCACACAGAGCAAACACTTAAAACACACAATTTTTACATATTAAATATAGGAAAAAAAGAATACATATGTATAAAACCCGTTCGAACCCCGGCGTTCAACCGTTTGAAGCCTCCTGAAACCGGTGATTAAACCCGGGACGATATGAAAAAACCGTGTTTTAAAACATTGCTAAATATGCCCGAATATTCATAGAATACCCGTTTAAAAACTTATTTAAACTAGCAAAAAGTCCTACTAACATATTAATAACAGTTTTATTTTAGTCATAAAATAGCAGCGAACTTTTTCAAATGTATCAATTTGATACGTGAACTAAAAGACTAAAATACCCATGACATGTCATTAACATTAAATTTCCGGCAAAACAAGTTTCTACATGCATATTAGAACAAAACATGAAAGTTTGTTGCATAAAGTAGAACACTAATCAGTTCCAGTACCAAATTGGTAGTACATCTGAAAAATGCTATTTTATGACCAAAACCCGATTAAAATTTGAAGTAAAAGTGTATAACATTATATTCTTTACTATGTACTCGTTGTTTGAATCAATTCAACAGTCATTCACACGCTTGAGAACCATTCATAAAGCAGACGAAAGTCATGTTGAATTTCTGGTCTTTTTCGTCATCCAGTAACGACTTAAATGTGTTTCATACTTTCATTTATATAAGTAAACAAGAATATGATTACGTCTTACTTTATAACTTTTTGACAACACTATTGAATATAGTATATTTCCAAAATGTTTGGTATTTTATTGTTGATTTTTTTATATTTGGAGATACCGAAAAATATAATGTATTTACGCACTGACTTAAGCTTCAAGTTGATTTGAACCGGGAATGATTTGGTCACCATATTCCTTCTATATATATTTATATGTTTTCTCAAGTAATTAACATTAGATAATGTTGTAAAACAAATACAACTTTGAAATGGGATTTTGGAACCGTTTTCTTAACGGGAAGAAAAAATGGTTTTTAAAGTCAACTAAACAACATACAGTAATTTGTTTTTTACTAATCTATACATTTTGAGAGCCCTTGGTACAATGCGTTTTCTACTCGTGTTTTGACGAAAACGCTAACCCACGTCGCCATAACTGTACCGACGCTCGCGTTTTCGTGCCTCGAGCTATACTAGCTAGCCTAAACGGTCCCGAAAAACGCCACATGATGGCGCGAGACACTGTACCGTGCCTCGCGTTTCCGTGTCTCGCGCCATCGTGTATTTAATTTTTATTTTTTCTTATTTTTTAAGAAATGCGGAGACACAAAAACACAAGAAATGTGGTGTTAACCAGAGAGATGGTTTTTGGTGTTGTGGTGATTTATGATGTTATGAGAAAAAGTGATGATGTGACATCACTTTTTCCCACGGCACAAGCACGGCTCGACCGTACCATATGCTCTAAATAGTAGTGCAGAAGTTTTAAACAAGCAATTTTAGTATCATGAAAGAAATTTTTTGATCCTAATTACATACAACTATGTATAAGCACAAGAATAGAACCTACAAAGATTGCGAGAAAAATATAAGATATGAATTGGACACAAGTGAAATTGTCTTTGCGAAGCGCGAGCAACTCAAAACTAGTAATAATCAGGGGCAGAGCTACTAGGGTGACTAGTGGGTGTTGAGGCATCTCTAATCAATCTACTTCTCTCATGAGTTACTTATATTAATACTCGTTTTCTACTATGCTTGTACCTCCCAACCTCCATACTCACTCAGCCATCCCTTATCCCTAAAAAGCGTTTTTCGTAAACACGACCGCGCTCCCTTAACTAAAAATCTTGGCTCCGCCCCTGATAATAATCATTCCATTAAGCAATACATTAATAAAATACGAAGTGTTCGGTTATTGCACTTAGATAACATCTATGTTGTACAATAAAAACAACAAACATAATGTGTAAACGTTGATAGCGTTTTGATTATTTTTTTTTTGAACGGCAACATATTATTAAACTAGCAAGACGCTAGAAGAACATTACAAGGAAATAAGGTTAGGATTTTTAAACCAAGAATCCATGACAACCCTATTACATCTACTAAGCACCAATTATAGAAAAAGAACAATATCGCGAAAAGGACCGATCTTCTAGGAGGTGCTCTTCGAAAATATACGGGTTTCCCGAACCCCCAAATAAACCACCACGCAATATAACAAACATCCCTCCAACAAAACATAACTTTTATCGGTAGACGACTGCAGAAAACCAAGAATTCCATTCGAAAAATTCCCAAAACCCGCCAATCAAGATCCACCAACGCATATCCTAAAACGGAAGATGTTATGAGCAACTCACATTCGAAGAAGAATATGATTGGATGTCTTCCCACAACGAACAAAAGACACATTAAGAATCCAAAAGCAATTCCTTCCTCTACGAGCAAGGTAACTCTAGTAGGAGAAAGTCAGCCGTGCTTTCCAAGCAAAAACATTAATCGTAATTGGAATGTATTTCACCCACTCGTTGTGTTCAACTTAAAGAGAAGAAATAAATTATCGAGAAAATTACAGACCTCTTTTACACGAAATTCCCCGTCTCCTGTTAAGTCACAGATCTATCTATCGTGGGCTTGAGATAAAGTCACCAAATCCAATAATGAAGATAAATCCAGCATCTGCTGGTTTTCAATCCCTGCCCTCACCGGTCGTCGAAAAGAAACCGAAACCTCATCATGCATTTAGCTACAACCGTACACTCCTATCCGTCTAGAGTGCAAACAAACGAGGAAAACGAATCCGAAGAGGCTGATCACTCCAGCCATTGATCGTACCAATCGAGTACGCCCACCCATTAACCTATTCGTTTTTTACAGTGACAAGAAATTAAAATCCTTTTCTTCCTACAAATGTATTCACCAGAATAATAGAACACCAATTAGAAGAAAGTATTTACCGGATGCGAGGTGATCGAAGGACCATACAAAGCTTTAATAACCCGGAACCACATCGAACCAACTGTGACATAAACGGCCAGACCCATTTATAAAAGGAGTGCTCGAATAAGAGCATGAAAACTTAAAACGGCCTAAACCTCCATTTTTCTTCGAACAAAAATCTTATTCGCAACGGGTCCCAAGTAATTTCTATTCGTGTCCATTGCCATTTAAAGAACTTACTACGAACCGCTTCCATGGAATTCAAAATAGTTTTTTAGGCACCTTAAAATAGAACAATAATAACGAGATGCCCCATAACCGCTTTCAGAAGAGTCAATCTTCCGCCAATAGAAAGCGTTCTCACCTTCCATTTAGAAAGACGGGATCTTAACTTTTCCAACGTAGGAGTCCAAGCCTTAATACGCGACATGCACTCTCCCACCATCACACCTAGATAACGAAACTGATTTTTTAAAATACCACATCCTATTGACGCCGCTGCTTGCTTAACAATATCACTTGGAACTCCCACACCGAGCACTTGACTCTTATTAATGTTTAATTCGCCAAACCCCGCACGCAAGAAAGAAACATGAAAATATTATAATACCTTTCATGTTAACACGGACCATTCCCCTAAACAAAACATCGCTGCCATAAAAAAGATGTGAAATACAAAGTCGTCCCAGTAAATTGAATACCTTTGAAAATGCCTCAATAATCTCGATTTAAAAGGACAACTGAAGGGATTCCATGAACGAGAATGAAGAGGTAGGGTGAGAGATAATGGTCACCTTGTTTAAGAGCCCACAATAAAAAGGAATTCACTTTCAGACTGTCGTTAAACCAAGACTGAAGCTTTTAGCAGAACAAATGCCACCCACGAATCTCAATCACCGAAGTACTATACCAAAATCCGAATGCCTCAAGAACATCAAGCAAATAATCCCACCTCACCGAATCATACGCTTTTGCAAAGTCAACTTTAAAAAACATCGCTTGTTTTTTCTGTCTTTTACACCAATGTAACAACTCATTTAGAATGAAAGGGCCATCCAAAATCTGCCTATTTGCAACAAACGCAGATTGCTATTCTGAAATAAATCCGAATTTTACCAACAGCCAATCGATTTGGCAAGAAAACTTTGTGAAAACCTTATACATCTCCCAATTAAGACTAATTGCCGAAAGTCAGTCACAAATTTAGCTTTCGTTACTTAGAGATCAGATGCACCAAACACGAGTTGCAACCATTAGGAAAAACCCTGTTTTAAAAAAAAGTTCGATAGCATCACATAGGTCAGGACCTACAAGATTCCAATACTTCTTAAAGAACTCGAACGAATATCCATCTGGACCGGGGGATTTATTCTCCCCACAGTCCCATACTGCCAACCGGATCTCGTCACGGGAAACAACTCTATCCAAATCAGCCGCTTGCATATTAGACAACCTCTTATCGAAAGTAAAAATAAGAACCAACGATGAATATACAGTTTCCTTGAAACGGCTTCAAGAATGATTTAAGAAAGCCACCTTACTTTGTCGGTCTAGTGCACCAGGAATACCATCAACAAAAATACCTTACGGATTACAAGTTTGTGAACGGTTTTTTGTTAATCAAACCCGTGTAAAAAATTTTGAATACTCGTCCCCTTCAAGGCCATTTGACTTTGGATTTCCAGATATATCTTTAAGCTTCCCTTGAGTTAATGTTCATGAAGTTTACGATGAAGCTCAGCTCGCCTTATAAGATTTGTGTCGGAAACAGTCCCGCTATCCACAATCCTATCAATATCAATCAACTCGTTCTTAATAGAATTTTTGTCGCCAACCACTTTCAGCTTCTGATCCTTAACCCAACTCCTAATTCTGATTTTGAGAGCTTGAAGTTTTTTTTTAAAACGAATCATCTTATTTTGGGAATCATATAGGAAAAAAGGATCGCTACAGTTTGTTTCCACCATAGTTTCAATCCTCCAAGTAACCAAGAATGGTAGAACCGAATGGAGTACGTCCAATTCCGCATGAACCTCACAAGAAAAATCGGCCGATGACAATAAATCCTTTCAACAATATTGCCAAGTAATAGCTGACAAATGTGAAGATAACCTTCAGAAACTAGAGACCTGGTCTGAGTTGCTCATTTTTGACCCCGATGGATGAGACCATGTGAACGCATATCCCTCCATCTTTACATCAACAAGACCCGAAGTTAAAATAAAATTATTGAAAACTCTAGCACTAGCCGGGTTAAAAACCGACCCACGTCTTTCATCAATATTCCTGACTTCATTAAAATCTCCTAACATGATCACTTCTCCATTCCAACGACTTACCAAAGTAGCCATATAATCCCATAGAATACGTTTAGACGAAGCCTGCTGTGGAGCATAAATTGCCACAAAAAGAACCTTGGAATTACTAGGTAACCATGTCCCATATATAGCAATGAAATTATCTGATAGAGTAGCATAATCTTTTTTAAAAACCGACGCCTCCCATACACAAAGGATACCACCAGAATTCCCAATCGCCTCACTATGAACATAGTCATAATTAGAGTTACCCCACATGAATTTAACATCCATATGGGTAACACATTGTGACTTCGTTTCTTGAATTGCCATAAAATTAATCTTATTTTTTGAAGATAACTCCTTAATCCACTCCTTTTTCGTCTTGTGACCAAGACCTTGAATATTAAGGGACAAAATATTCATTTGAGAACATCACCGACAGCCTATGTGACCCAATGATATGAATGTTCAAAGTCTTGTCCATACTTCCCTCACGGAAAACCCATAAGCTTTACCGCACCCTGTATCATATCCTCCTGACATCTAGACAATCCTACACATTTTTACCACTTTCCCATTTGCACGTATTTACTTTGCTCCGTATTCCTACCACCAGTCTTGAAGTTATTCAAAACTTACACTTACTTTTCCATCGGAGCCTCATATCAGAAAGGTCACATTACAAAACTGGAGTAAAACCAGGTGGATGTGACATAGAGGAACTAGTCTTGTGATTATCCGTTCCTTTTTTTGATTTATTCAGAATCCCATAAATGTTAAATGGATCCTCAGACTCTTGACTCGCCGCATGTGAAGGCGAATTGTTCCCAAATACAGTTTCTGAGACTTCTTCAATGTCACTTAACTCATCATCTCTAGAATTCACCTCACCACTATTTGACTGAGCTGGTACTTTAATCGACCCCTTATCAATCATCATCAACTTGTATTTCCCCCTCCTTTAGCCAAGAAAGTTGACACCATGTGAATAATTCTTTGCCCGCACCATAATAGAACCTTACCTTAAAGATAATCTTGAAGACTCCAAAATAGATAATGTGTTTTGTCTGAAACAAATCCTCTTACGACCAAAGAAGAAACAACATTATCTTCAATGTCACTACCTCTCCCCATGTCCTTAACTATTTCTCATATAAACGTTTCAATAGACATAAATTAAAGGTAATCCCTTCCAATGTCTTACCCAAACAAACTGTACCTCCTAAACACATGAAGTCATGAATAGCATTTTTTAAAACAGAAAACCATGAATTGACTCCTGTATGTTGAATCAATTTCGCCTTTGTTTTCCGCTTTTTTCACAATCAAAACCCCAAATTAATCAAACCCATTTTTTAAAAAAAGCCCCCAAATAGACCATGTTACCAACATCAAAAACCTTCGTCCATAATAGAAATTCCGCAAGTTGGATATAACATTAGCATCTTTTACTTTACCCATAACATGATTCGACAAGTCATGTTCAACAACACAAGATTCGTCGAGTACCAAGACAGGTGCAGGCGAAATATGATGACCATAGACAGACGCAGGAGATTTCCCACTTGCCACATTCACATATGATCTTGATGCCACCTTGGCCTGATCGGTTCCCTTAAAAATTTTAGGAATAGGAACCGCATCAACACGCGCTGATGGAGTAGGTTTATTAGGTCTCTCAAACCGGACCGGGTTTGCAAACAAATGAAATCGCCCAATCCAAATAGTATTAAGATTTTTCATTAACTATCCAAGTTTTTGACCTATAATAAACCTGACAAAATCAAACCTTTTCCCCACCTTGGTGTATCTTATTCGTATAAAACACCACCACAAGTGCTGTAATCGTTACAAATCTTTCCATAGTTCTTTGTGTAAAATCCATCAGGAAAAATTGAAACAAAAAACGGATTTTGATATCTTCATGTTGATCTTGCATGGATGAAAGGGTAGTTCTGGTTAGGGATACCCATGGCAACCGGATTAGGAAAACAAGAAAACGGAAACGGAAAAGCAATTTGAAAGTGAATGAACAATCAAAATCCTAAGATCCCAAGATAAACACAATCGTCTAACGCGCTCGTTATGGAATCAATCATCAAATGAAAGATCCCAATTACAGGGGTTATAACAATTGTTTACACGAGGGAGATAGGAGATCTAATCGTTCTTTTATAGCGTTTTGATTTGATATACTTACCGTGTCTCTTTAAATGAATAAATTTGGTTTCGGAAGTAAGCAAATGCATGGATATATATTTTTCTATGTTCTTGAGTTAGAGTTAAGAAAAAAAAATGAAAATAAAACACAAAAAATGTTGTGTTGTCGAGTATCACTTAAGAAAGAAAAGAAAAGGAAATGGAAAGAAACTTGGTGTTATTTTGTTGATTATTATGGTAAAGTGTTTCATCCTAATTTTAGGAGGAAAGTGTTTACTTTATTTTTCTTTAATAAAAGAACTCAAGAACACAGCTTCCGGCGAAGAACTAAAAAATTTGAGAAATCATAGAAACCACAATTTAGAGCTTTGATTCATGTTTTCCCCTTAAATCTTTTTGCAAAAATTGTGACAAGTGACAAATTTCAAGTTAACTTTTATTTATTAACTTGAATGTTTTATTCTAAACTACTAAATATTAGACTTTACGTATAACAGTTAGGTTATCCCGCGTATAACGAGAAACATATTTGAACGTATTCCGTCACTATACTAAGTTTAGTCTACATTATGCAAGCATATTAACATCCTCATGAGCATGATTATATAATCATATGCATTTGGTTTTACCAATTTTACGTAAGTCTTTCAATTATTGCATTTTACTTCATGCATGCATGCACAACATACTCAATACCCTCACCACCTTTGAGATAATGCTACAACTTATATACACTTTCAAAAAAATGACGTTGTCCCTCCCTTTTGACAACCAAAATCAGCCACCCCATCGTAGATAGTCCAACATGTGTTTTTCACCCTGTATCTCCCACATGTCCTTAACAATGCTTAGTATCAAAGTCATGCCATGAAACATGGAAAGCTTTTTCTTCCATTGTCCTTCTCTCCTTGATCAGCTTAATGAGCACCTCAAACCCCTAACCCATGCTTTCTTTCCCTTATTATGCTACTTAACCATGTAATGACTAAAGTCCCTTTTGACCATTTCATGACTTGCACTATAAATCAAACCAACTAGCACACATTCTACACACACTCAAACACACATATTATCTCAGCTCTCTTAAGGTTTTCAGGCAAGGTTTAAGGTTTGTTTAAGGGTTTGCACAAAGAGTTTCCAAGAAACTAGGGTTTGGTATTGTAGAATTAGGATTTTCTAAGCTTCGGGTTGGGTTTTAGCACACTTCACAACCATCATAAGCATCATAATATCGTGTAAGTATCTCCTATAACCTAAATTACTCTTATTTAACATATATCATGCATCATTTTCATATCACCGCTATAGATTTCTTGTGTTAGAAGTCAATTTAAACCTTATTGTAACCTTTGCCAATTTTCCAGACTCATAGTGTTCTATGTAGTCCTTTGATTTATTGGTTTTGGTTGTTTCTGTCAAATCAGTTATCGTGCTACCGGTAGTCAATCTATAATTTATTTAGTCAATAGTTCACTTTATGCATGAATTATTTCTTTTTGAATGTTTACATCTTTATTTGATCACTTACCGAGAGATTTATCCCGCAATCAGCTTAAAACGTCAAACAACGCGTCCCGGCACGGCAAATTATTGTCTATACTAAATTAAAATATTTTTCTAATAATTTATTTCTTTTAATATTTTAAGACTACTAAACTTATTTGTAATACTTACTTAAAAACTCGAACCTTCGGGATTACGTTACTTACGAACTAGACACACTACAAAATCCGATTAGAGACAAAAAAAAGCAAATAGGATACCCTCCTAGGATCCTTGGTTCGACCGGTCCCCTATAGGAGACACATTGCCATCATTTTAGTGATCATGTCCATGCATATTTTGTCCATTCTCTCACACACACACAAACACCAAAAACACACATCAAGAAATCCTCTCTTTCTCTCTTCCTTGGGTCGGACGCACACCAAAAACCATTCACTTTTCATCTTATTTCAAGAACATGGAAGCTTAAATACACTCGGGTTTGATTCTAGTAATCGTTTGGGTAAATAAACAACGTTTGGGTTGTATGGTTAGTCTTAATCTTCTCCTAAAACCCTTTTTTTGTAAGTAACTATTTCTTAATAATCTTTGTACTTTTTTCAATCTTATGATGTATAAACACTACTTGTACACTTATTTTTAATAAATCGAAAGCTAAAAAGTTGTAACAATATAAAGAGGGGTGCGTTTGGTTCGTTTGAATAAAAAGGGAAACATAAGAAAAGTATCTTTGTAATATTATGGTTGTGTTGGTAAAATAAAACTTTTGGTCATAAGAGCTTATAGCTTATTCGAGTGCTTATTAGGGCTTATTATAGTTATTATGGCTTATTTGGACTTATATAGCTCTCGGCCCAAAAATGGCAAATAAGTCGCGGATTATTTGTACCCTTTGTGGTCTCGGCTTTTTTTGTGGCTTATGTTCTAGCTTATATGATACTAAAAGTGCTTACTCGCTTATTCTGTAGCTTATTGATTTTATTTTAGGCTTGTTGTATTTTTGGAAGTGTTCGTTTGGGCTTATACATGCCAACAGCCCAACCAAGGCACAACAAGCTTCGACTTATTTTTGTGATCTTCGTTCGGCTTATTTTTCAACTTATTCATAGTGCTTATTTTAGTCGAAAAGTGTCGGTTTAAGAGGTTGGATAGATAGTTGTGGTCATTGGGCCGGATAGCCGAAAATGAGCCAATTGAGCTCGCGACTTATTGTTTATTTGGCTACAGGCTTATTTGTTGACTTACTACTTTTGCTTATTTGACTTTAGTATTTTTGGATTATTGATATTTTTGGGGCTTTTGTTATTTGGACTAATTAGTAAACTCGATATTGGGCTTATTATGGACTAAAAGCTAAGACTAATGATTTTAGACTAACATTGGGCTTTATGGCCCCATAAGTGGAAAACAAGTAAGCTTGAACATTTAAGACGGGTTTCGATCGAATTATTTAATTTATACTTATATAAGTTTAGGATAATTAAAATAGTCGTTTAAAATGTGTTTTAATAAAACGTAGGATTTGGTGTTTTGTCGGAAATTGGTTTAAGTGTGAAAAAGTGTTTGGGAATAAGGTTTACGACCTTGAAAAGCGTTTATAAACAAACGGATCATGGCGAAAGTTTTATAAAAATATTATACTTAGAAATATTTTTACAAAAACTTACTTTCTTAAAAATCCAACAAAAAGACGAAATAATAAAATATTATTATTTTAATAATAATTGACTAAAAGAAGAAAAATATATTTTATAATTTTATAAATTATAAAACTCCTTTTATTTATTTCTTATATTTAAAACGTGTTAATACTTAAAATTTTAACATTTAATCTAGATAACTTGGGATTTATTAGGTAAATTGCCGAAACATATTTTAATTGCTTATCGTCTATTCGTTTATTTCTTATTTGTTTTACTTGCATATTTTCTTTAAATAGTATAAGTATATAATATTTAATATATACTATGATGTATTCTTCTTCGAGTCTAACTTGTCAACCACCACATAACCAATAATACGAAAGACAGTGATACAAAACATTTTTAAACTCATATTCATTAATTTAATTAAACATTATATAAATATATTTCTGAGTCGAATATTAATTGTTGGGTCGTGACTGGGCGCCGTTGCACGTTGTTGTTTGATCATCTTATATCAGCTGCTATTCATCTTTATTTAAGGTGAGTTCTCGTAGCCTCACTTTTAAACTGTTTTCCTTAGGGAAAATGATACTCAAACCTTTTCAAACTGTCTTTACTTCTCTGCTATACTGTTTCTACGCTTTAGAACAATGCTATGTGCCTATAATTGCGTATGTGAATGCTGATGTATATGTTCATGCATGCTATTTGGATTTCTTCATAATACTACTTAGCCGACTGTGTAGCTCCAGCTGGTAGGCGATAGGTTCGGAAATCTATAAGTGTTTGGGCCACTATTAAACTTATGATTGATTGACTTGTTAGGATATGATATGATTGTTATGTTGCTATTGGAATACTATTTATA
Source organism: Tanacetum coccineum (assembly GCA_026074375.1). Lineage (NCBI taxonomy): Eukaryota > Viridiplantae > Streptophyta > Magnoliopsida > Asterales > Asteraceae > Tanacetum > Tanacetum coccineum. The sequence goes on along the minus strand of BQNB010021823.1, from coordinate 46,673 downwards.
CTGCTTGCACTCCGCTATTGTATTGAACTATTGTCCCACTTAAATTCTGGCGCAGCAACTGGGTTTATACTCTAAACCTACGAGCTCACCAACTTTATGTTGACATTTTTTAGTATCATTTTCAGGTGAAACTAATGCTCTGTGATGTCAAGTTTAGAAGGACTCTAGCAGACTTAAGAGTATCCCTTAAGGATCTTTTCTTTGACAGACTGCATTTAGAAGTTCATTGCATGGCAAGGCCCAAGATGGTGACTTCACTGAATGCCAGAAACCCGACAGCAGCTCGTGGGGCGTGTTATGAGTGTGATGGTACTGATCACTATAAGTCAGCAGGCACTAGGTTGAACCGAGCACCAAGACAAGAAGGAAAATCGTCCAGTATGATTATATGTTTTCTTATGTTGACACCAAAGTGCTATGACGATCAATCCTCCGTCACGCCTCGTGTTCCCCGCATAGACCGGGTTAGTGACAGATTGGTATATAGCCAATGATTATAGAGAACTATGGTGGTTATTGACCTAAACTATAACCTAAGTACCCTCATATAGCTTGCATAATAGGAACTACGTGTGCGGTTTCGCTTATACTTGTTTCTGCGCGTAATTATCGTCTATCGTCTTAGATAAGTTCTACCCTTGGACAGTATTATATATCTAGTAAAAAAAACAAAAAAAACAAACAAACCCCTGAGTATAATTGGTGAAAGGATGCATATATAATACGATGCACTGTAAATATAGATGTATCATGGACCAACGCGTACTTGGTACTCTAGCTCCCCAATCGGTGTTGACAACTTCTGCCGCGATTCGAATAATAGTATATTAGGGCCCATCTATATGAGAAATTTTCCCCTCCTATCAAAGGTTACCTGTGTCCTCCCTCATTGTTTAGATAAAGCCTCCCAACAATGACAATACGCAATGCTGTCCGACAACTGCTACATTCACGGGTGGAAGGAAGTGGACCAGACTGGTAGAGGATGTGGGAGAACTGCGATCAAGGTGACCGAAGGAGTGAGCCGAGGTAACAAAATGATAGAGCCGTCGAACGAAGTCACCGAATTTTCCACTGTCATCGCTCAACAGTTGCAAGACATGCTTCCTACTATCGTCGCTCAAGTAGGTGATCACATTAGCAATCAAGGGATCAACGGAAGTCGAAACGATAACGCCGCCAACGACAACATCCATGAAGATGTTAGGAATGTTAACTTGAGCAACTGTCGGATGGGTGTTCATACAAGGAGTTTATGGCATGTAAGCCGAAGGACTTTGATGGTAAGGGTGGTGTGATAGCTTACACCCGCTGGGTCGGGAAAATGGAAGAAGTACTATATTAGTGGTTGTGGAGACAACCAGAAGGTCAAGTATTTTGCTGGTTTGCTAATCGGTAAGGCACTGACATGGTGGAATAACCAGGTCCAGGCTAGAGACTGAGAAGCTGCAGTTGGCATGACCTGGAAAGATTTTAAGGCATTGATGAAGGAAAGGTATTGTCCAAGAAACGAAATGCAGAAGTTTTAGAAACGGAGTCTGGAGTCACGCTATGGTTGGAGTTGGGCATGCAGCGTAACTGACCGATTTCCATTGAGACTTGCTACTAGTCCTCACTTGTCCCCCAAAGACCAAAAGGATAGAACAGGTACATCTATGGCCTTGCTCATAAACCTTGGGATGGTGGCAACAACTAAACCACCTATAATCTAGAATGCCATTCTAAAAGCTGAGGTGTTAACTGTTGAGGCAGTTAGGAATGGATCTTTAAAGAATAGTGTATGGAAAAGAGGATATGACGGAGAGCCGAGTAAGGAAGGGAATGTTAAGGGTGATAATAAGAGAGCTAGGACTAGGAAGGTATTTTCCACATGCACCAACCTTGTTAAGAAATAGTACACGGGTTCGGCACCCAAATGTACAAACTGTCCTTCCCACCATTACCCCGAGACGCCTTGTCGTATGTGTACGAACTACACCGCTTAGGAGCACTTTGCCAAGGATTGTAGGACGGGGCCTAAGATGGTGAATCCACTAAATGCCAGAAACCCGACAGCAGCTCGTGGGGAGTGCTATGAGTGTGGTGGTACTGATCACTATAAGTCAGCATGCCTTAGGTTAAACCGAGCACCAGGTCAAGGAGGAAATCGTCCAAATCAAGCTTTGGCTATTGAGGGAGGTCTGGGTCGTGGAAACAATGGCAATCTAGCACGTGGAAGAGCATTTGTGATGGGATAAGTGGAAGCTCGCCAATACCCAAACATTGTGATGGATACGTTGTAACCCTTACGGATTTTCTAGTTTCCACAATGTGCAATTATAGTCCTTAGAAACTTTTGACTTTTACTGTTCCGTCGGGTACGGTTACCGGTTTTGACGGTAGGTCAATCTACTTTTTCATAGGTCAATAAATCTTTTATTTTCAACATTAAACCTTTTTTAGAGGTTTTTACAATCTTAATTGAGTCATTTCCGGATGGTATTTGTCCTCACAAAACGGCTTTAAAATGTCAACCAACGCGTTTCGCACAGTCCAAAAATTGGTCAATACACAATCGAAGACAATCTAAACTATAAAACAAGTCATGTGAATAGTCTAAATTCATGTAAAAGTGATTTTAAACACAATAAAAATACTAAGAAACTTTGGGTCACATTTTAGAATCACGAACAATGAGTATTAAGAAAACCCGACACAAAACAAAGCAACCGACTACCCTCTTAGACCCCTGACCGGTCCGACCAAATTAGGAGACAAGGAGGCAAGATTTGAAGCCTTGTGGTCTCCTAAGGACATGATACCCTAAAAGAAATATTTGCACACATTTCTTTCATTTCAAAACACACACAAAATTCTTTCCTCTCTTATTCTTCCTTCCCTCTTGCGTTTGATTTCATACACACACACAAATCTATAAATTTTCCAACTTTGATAAAAAAACATAAAGGTTTAAGGGTGTTGGTTTGATTCTAAAAGGTTTGGGTAAAGGAAAAACAACGTTTGGCTTGTTTGGTTTCGTGTCGATCTCGTCTTCAAAACCCTCTTTTGTAAGTTTTTAAATTTCAATTTAACTTGTACTTTTGGTATTTTAATAATGATGCATAGATGTTAGTTGTGCGGTGTGTTTTCTAAAAATCAAACACGAAAAAGGTACGAAACCCTTTATAGGGTGCGTTTTGGTTCGAACTCAAGGGAAAAAGGAAGACAAGGGTTGGTCATTTTGATAAAGTGGTTGCATTGATGAGATAACATTATTTGCTTATTTTAGAATATAGCTTATTTGGCTTATTTATAAGCTCTAATGAGCTTATTTGGGCTTATTTTATGTTAAACACCCCAGCAAGAAGACAAAAAACGAGTGCTTTTGGTTATTTACCTCTTATGTCATATTTTCGTAAGCTTATTTTGATAGCTTTTTGGGATAACCAAATATATTACGTAGCTTATTAGCTTATTATCAAGTTAAACATACTAGATACGAGCTTATGAGGCTCACGGCCCAATAAGGCCCAATAAGCCGAACTTATTGTGGACTTATTATGGTCCGGCTTATTTTGATAATGATTGTAGCACCAAGACAAGAAGGAAAATCGTCCAAATCAAGCTTTGGCTATTGAGGGAGGTCAAAGTCGTGGAAACAATGGCAATCCGGCACGTGGAAGAGCATTCGTGATGGGAGCAGAGGAAGCTCGCCAAGACCCAAACATTGTGACGGGTACGTTCTCTTTAAACAACCACTATGCCACAATGCTATTTGATTCTGATGCTGATTATAGCTTTGTTTCCACTACTTTCATGCCTCTATTAGACATAAAGCCTAGTAGTTTAGGTTTTAGTTATGAGATTGAAATAGCCAGCGAAGAATTAGTAGAGATCAATAAGGTTATACGTGGTTGTAAGCTGGAAATAGAAGGGCATACCTTTGACATCGACCTAATCCCGTTCGGTCACGAAAGCTTCGATGTAATTACAGGGATAGACTGGTTGTCCAGGCATAGAGCCGAAATTGTCTGCCATGAGAGGGTAGTTTGAATTCCACTACCACATGGCGAGATGCTTAGAGTTTACGGGGAACGACCAGAAGAGAAGGTGAAGCGTCTTATGAGTGCGAAAGCAGAGGAGCCAAAACTGGAAGACATCGTCATCGTCCAAAACTTCTCTGAGGTATTTCCTGACGACCTATCAGGATTACCCCCTTCTCGAGAAGTTGAGTTTCGTATCGATTTAATCCCTAGAGCAATGTCGTTCGTGAAGTCTCCCTATCGCTTGGCACCCTCCGAAATGGAGGAGTTGTCGAACCAACTCAAGGAACTCCAGGACAAGGGTTATATTCGACCAAGTTCATCGCCATGGGGAGCACCAGTATTATTTGTCTAGAAGAAGGACGGTTCTTTTAGGATGTGTATCGACCATAGAGATTTGAACAAGTTGACCATCAAGAATCATTATCCCCTCCCGAGAAACGACAACCTATTCGATCAACTACAAGGATCACGATACTTCTCCAAGATAGACCTTCAGTCCGGACACCATCGGTTGAGAGTGAACGAGGACGACATTCTAAAGACCGCATTTAGAACTCGATATGGAACAGTAATGCTCTTTGGTCTGACAAATGCACCGGCGGTATTCATGGACTTGATGAACTGAGTATGCAGACCCCACCTAGACAAATTTGTTATCGTGTTCATCGATGAAATTTTGATCTACTCCAAGACAAAGGAGGAACATGAAATGCATCTAGGGTTAATCTTAGACCTGCTCAAGAAGGAGAAACTGTACGCAAAGTTTTCAAAGTGTGAATTCTGGTTGCAAGAGATGCAGTTCCTTGGGCATGTGGTTAACAGTGATGGCATCCATGTAGACCCCAGTAAGATAGAAGCTATGAAGAATTAGGAAGCCCCCAAATCGTTGACAAAAGTTCGCTCATTCTTAGGGTTAGCAGGATATTACCGGCGATTCATCACGAATTTATCTAAGATTGCCAAATCACTTACCATCTTGAGTCAGAAGAACAAGAAGTACGTTTGGGGTAATGAACAAGAAATGACATTTCAGACTTTGAAGGATAAGTTATGTAATGCACCTGTCCTGGCTCTCCCTGATGGGACAGAAGACTTTGTAGTATACTGTGATGCATCATGCCAAGGCCTGGGGTGTGTGCTGATGTAAAGAGGCAAAGTGAATGCATATGTCTCTTGACAGTTGAATATTCACGAAAGAATTACACTACCCATGATCTGGAACTGGGTGTAGTTGTATTTTCTCTCAAGATCTGGAGACACTACTTGTACGGGACGAAGAGCGTCATTTACACCGACCATAAGAGTCTCCAGCATATCTTTGATCAGAAAGAGCTGAACATGCATCAACGTCATTGGATAGAGCTTTTCAGCGACTATGACTGTGAAATTTGCTACCATCCTGGTAAGGCGAACGTAGTAGCCGATGTATTAAGTAGAAAGGAGAGAATTAAGCCTAGGAGAGTTTGATCTATGAACATGACCATTCAGTCGGGTATCAAGAGTAAGATACTAGCGGCTCAGAATGAAGCATCTGAGGTTGTCAATGCACCAGCAGAAATGTTGCGAGGGCTAGACGAACACATGGAGCGTAAGAGTGATGGAGAATTGTATTAAGTAGATCGAATATGGGTTCCTTTGATGGGTGACTAAGAACCCTGATAATGGATGAAGCACATAGGTTAAGGTACTCTGTATACACAAGAGCGGATAAGATGTACTATGATCTTAGGGATATGTTCTGGTGGCCTGGGATGAAGAAGGATATAGCCTTGTACGTTAGCAAGTGCGTGACTTGTTCAAATGTTAAGGCTGAACATCAGAGGCCATCCGGCTTACTGCAGCAACCTGAGATCCCTTAGTGGAAATGGAAGAGAATAGCCATGGATTTTATCACAAAATTTGCCAAGAACCGGTAGTGGGCGTGATTCAATTTGGGTCATTGTGGACAAGTTGACTAAGTCTGCTCATTTCCTACCCATTCGTTAAGATTTTAAGATGGATAGACTAGCTAGAATCTACCTTAACGAAATTGTTGCAAGAGATGGTGTGCCAATATCGATAATATCCGACCGCTATAGTAGCTTTACGTCACGATTTTGGCAATCGATGCAAGATGCACTAGGAACACATTTGGACATGAGTACGGCTTATCATCCACAGACTGATGGTCAAAGCGAGCGTACCATTCAGACCCTGGAAGACATGCTCAAAGCATGCATCATCGACTTCGAAGGAAGTTGGGATGTTCATCTTTTGTTGGTTGAATTCTCCTACAACAACAACTATCATTCTAGCATTAGATGTGCACCGTTCAAAGCACTTTATGGGAGGAAGTGCCGCTCACCTATCCTATGGTCAGAAGTTAGAGAAGGACAATTGATTGGACCCGAGATCGTGCAAAAAACTACTAAGAAGATCTCCCAGATCAAGGATCGGCTTAAAGCTGCATGTGATCGTCAGAAGTGTTATGCCGACAAACGAAGGAAACCCTTAGAATTCAGTGTGTGTGATCATGTCATGCTTAAAGTATCACCTTGAAAAGGTGTGGTACGCTTTAGGAAGAAAGGCAAATTAGCACCTAGGTTCGTTGGACCCTTTAAGATCAAAGAAAGGATCGGTCCAGTAGCCTATCGATTAAGATTACCTCAAGAGCTAAGTAGTGTTCATGACACATTTCACGTGTCGAACCTCAAGAAATGCTTTGCTGACCCAACCCTACATGTACCTTTAGAGGAAATCCAAGTGGATGCTAAGTTGAACTTCGTGGAAGAGCCTGTAGAGATTCTAGAGGGTGAAATCAAGAAGTTGAAGCGGAGTAGAATTTCCATCGTCAAGGTTTGATGGAATTCGAAACGAGGTCCTGAATTTACTTGGGAACGCGAGGATCAATTGAAACTCAAGTACCTACATCTCTTTAGCTCTAGCACTAGTTGAATCTCGGGACGTAATTCTTTGTAAGAGGGGTACACTGTAACCTTTGCCAATTTTCCAAACTCATAGTGTTCTATTTAGTCCTTTGATTTATTGACTTTGGTTGTTTCTTTCAGATCAGTTACCGTGCTACTAGTAGTCAATCTATAATTTATTTAGTCAATAGTTCACTTTATGCCTGAATTATTTCTTTTTGAATGTTTACATCTTTATTTGATCACTTACATCCGAGAGATTTATCCCGCAATCAGCTTAAAACGTCAAACAACGCGTCCCAACACGACAAATTATTGTCTATACTAAATTAAAACATTTTTCTAGGAATTTATTTCTTTTGATATTTTAAGACTACTAAACTTATTTGTAATACTTACTTAGAAACTTGAACCTTTAGGATTACGTTACTTACGAACTAGACACACTACAAAATCCCGACAAGAGACAAAAAAAATCAAATAGGATACCCTCCTAGGATCCTTGGTTCGCCCGGTCTCCTATAGGAGACACATTGCTACCATTTTAGTGATCATGTCCATGCATATTTTTTCCATTCTCTCATTTTGAAAACACACACACACAAACACCAAAAACATTCATCAAGAAATCCTCTCTTTCTCTCTTCTCCTTGGGTCAGACGCACACCAAAACATACCAAAAATCATTCATTTTTCATTTTATTTCAAGAACATGGAAGGTTAAATACACCCGGGTTTGATTTTAGTGATCGTTTAAGTAAATAAACAACGTTTGGGTTGTTTGGTTAGTCTTAATCTTCTCCTAAAACCCTCTTTTGTAAATAACTATTTCTTAATAATCTTTGTACTTTTGTTAATCTTATGATGTATAAACACTAGTTGTACACTTATTTATGATAAATCGAAAGCTAAAAAGTTATAAAAATATAAAGAGGGGTGTGTTTGGTTCGTGTGAATAAAATGGGAAACATAGGAAAAGTATCATTATAATATTATGGTTGTGTTGGTGAAATAAAACTTTTAGTCATAAGAGCTTATAGCTTATTCGAGTGCTTATTAGGACTTATTATAGTTATTATGGCTTATTTTGGACTTATATAGCTCTCGGCCCAAAAAGGGCTAATAAGCCATGACTTATTTGTACCCTTTGTGGTCTCGGCTTATTTTTGTGGCTTATGTTCTAGCTTATTTTGATACTAAAAGTGCTTACTCGCTTTTATATAGCTTATTGATCTTATTTTAGGCTTATTGTATTTTTGGAAGTGTTCGTTTGGCCTTATCAATGCCAACGACCCAACCAAGGCCCAACAAGCTTCAGCTTATTTTTAGGATCTTCGTTCGGCTTATTTTTTAACTTATTCATAGTGCTTATTTTAGTCGAAAAGTGTCGGTTTAAGAGGTTGGATAGCTAGTTGTGGTCATTGGGCCGGATAGCCCAAAATGAGCCCATTGAGATCGCGGGCTTATGGCTTATTTGGCTACATGACTTATTTTGTTGACTTACTACTTTTGCTTATGACTTCAGTATTTTTGGCTTATTGATATTATTGGGGCTTTCGTTATTTGGACTAATTAGTAAACTCGATGTTGGGCCTATTATGGACTAAAAGCTAAGACTAATGATTTTGGACTAACATTGGGCCTTATGGCCCCATAAGTGGAAAACAAATAAGCTTGAACATTTAAGACGGGCTTTGATTGAATTATTTAATTTACTTATATAAATTTAGGATAATTAAAATAGTCGTTTAAAAAGTGTTTTGATAAAACGTAGCGTAAACGTAGGATTTGGTGTGTTGTCGGAAATTGGTTTAAGTGTGAAAAAATGTTTGGGAATAAGGTTTACGACCTTGGAAATCGTTTATAAACAAACGAGTTATGCCGAAATTTTATAAAAATACTATACTTATAAATATTTTTACAAAAACTTACTTTTTTAAAAATTTGATAAAAAGACGAAATAATAAAATATTATTATTTTAATAATCGACTAAAAGAAGAAAAATATATTTATAATTTTATAAATTATAAAACTCCTATTATTTATTTCGTAGATTTAAAACATGTTAATACTTATAACTTTACCATTTAAACTAGATAACTTGGGATTTACTGGGTAAATTGCTGAAACATATTTTAATTGCTTATCGTCTATTTGTTTATTTCTCATTTGCATTACTTGACGATTTTTCTTTAAATAAGTATAAGTATATAACATCTAATATATACTATGACGTATTCTTCTTCGAGTCTAACTTGTCAACCACCACACAACCAATAATACGAAAGACAGTGATACAAAACATTTTTAAACTCATATTCATTAATTTAAGTAAACATTATATATATATATATATATTTCTGAGTCGGATATTAATTGTTAGGTCGTGACTGGGCGCCGTTGCACGTTGTTGTTTGATCATCTTATATCAGCTGCTATTCATTTTTATTTAAGGTGAGTTCTCGTAGCCCCACTTTTAAACTGTTTTCCTTAGGGGAAAATGATACTCAAACCTTTTCAAAATGTTTTTACTTTTGTGCTAAACTGTTTCTAAGCTTTTGGACAATGCTATGTACCTATAATTGCGTATGTGAATGCTGATGTATATGTTCATGCATGCTATTTGGATTTCTTCATAATACTACTTAGCCGACTGTGTAGCTCCAGCTGGTAGGCGATAGGTTCAGAAATCTATAAGCGCTTGGGCCACTATTGAACTGATGATTGATTGACTTGTTAGGATATGACATGATTGTTATGTTGCTGTTGGAATACTATTTATACTGCTTGCACTCCGCTATTATATTGCACTATTGTCCCACTTAAATTATGGCACATCAACTGGGTTTATACTCTAAACTTATGAGCTCACCAACTTTATGTTGACATTTTTGAGTATCATTTTCTGGTGAAGCTAATGCTCTGTGATGTCAAGTTTAGAAGGCCTCTAGCAGACTTAAGAGTATCCCTTGCGGATCTTTTCTTTGACAGACTGTATTTAGAAGTTCTATTATAGTTTTGTATTCGGATCATTTTAGACTTGTATTACTCCACGTGTAGGAGCTGGTTTGTAATACTTTTGACTGCGTGTTGTTATTCGAGTAGTCACGACACAAGTATTCACTTTTTGTCGGAGGACGTCGTAGCACTTTTATTTGGTATGCATCTAGTTTTCTCTATGTTGAAACCATGTGTTATGACGATCAATCCCTCCGCCACGCCTCGTGTTTCCGCCTTAGACGGGGTGTGACACTTATTGCAAAGTATACTAAGGGCCTATTTGGTATCTACCTTTTATGGTGTGGATTAGGATTATAGCTGAAATCAGCTGTTTGGTAGACAAATGTAGCATTTATTATTAGGCATGACACCCTTATATAATACTTTATGCCATCCCCAATGGACTAATAGGGTTTTGAAAAAAAATCTTCAGATTCTTTCTCTTGAAATTCGAAACACGCATTTTGGGCCACACATTATGTATATTTATGTTTATAATCATTTATTTGAAGTACTATTTATTTTTTATCTCTTTTCTAATATAATATTTTTTGTTTTTATATCTTAAAAATTAACTTTAAATATTTGTTTCTCTCTCCTCTATCAAATTTAAATCTAAATCTAAATTCAAATCTTAAACCAAATTCAAAACCTATCTATAAACCAAACGGGCTCTAAATCTGTCCAGAAAATGGGTCTCCTTGTGAGCAAGTTTTAACCATTTTATAAAACACTTTTGGCAAATCTCTTTTAACCACTAGATACTTTAATGTCGTAGAAAGATTTCTACATAGGTTTGGTAAATTGTAGAGTTCATTTGGTATTTTAAATAAAATGTACAAAGATGCTTGTCAATCAGCTATAGCTGATTACGCCCGTGACTTGCGACAGTTGTTTAGGTGCCTTAAAATTCGAATCTAGGAGTGTAATTATAATGGTTGAAAAGCTAAGACATAAGGATAAGTGTAGGAATTTTTTTCTTTGAAAGAGGTTAAGAATTGAGTGAGTTATGGTCATTTTAAGTCGGGTAAACCATTTGGGCAGCCATTGTTTTTCAGCCTTGATATAAAGTGATGTTTGCTTATTTTTCTAACGGTTTTTACATGTGAAACTTTATAAAACTCTAACATAAAGTCTATATGGGTGATAAACCTTTCTAAAACTCATATGCATATAGAATTTATTGTTGTGTTCCTAAGGCGTCTAATTGAATTAGGTCGCGGTTAGGACACATTGTTTAATTCAAGCTTGCGTATTTGATTTTCATTATCACTACTTGTTGTGGTGAGTTTCATATCCCCCACTTTACTTGTTTTATACTCGTTTTCAACTAATTTTGGGTGATAATACATTGTTCGTTTTACTTATGGATACAAGTACTTAAAACTTTTACAGATTATCAAAGTTACCACGTTATCCCGTTAAGTCCCCAGTATCATGAACCATTAATTACATAGTAAACACGAATGTTAAGAATAGATCTATTGAGGTTGACACCTCCGTCCGGGTTTGGGTAGCTCCAACTAGTCAAATGTACGCGTTTCATTTGAGATACTCTAGGTGTCTTAGGATGGACACCTAATGGGGCAACAACAAACGAACTAGCGGTTAAGGCTTTGGTGTCACGAGCTTATTGCAATAGTAATAGTTTTCCTGATATTGTATGTGTTATAATAGTCACTAAAATCTTGTGGTCCACGTTACTAATTACTTATACCTATGATCTCACCAACTTTATGTTGACCGTTTTAGCATGTATTTCTCAGGTCCTTAATTTTCATAATCATGGATAGCACATTGGAGCATCATGGTAGAGTCACCCTTTTGCGGTCTCATAATATTGAAGATTTTCTTGCATGAACTTTAACGTTTGATTGTGTATTAAAAATTTCATTTACTTTACGATGGGAAACTTATGAAAACCTTGTCCTTTTATTCGAACTTTCAATGAAATCAAACGTTGTATTTTAACGAATCATATAGAGTTTGTTCTTTATAACTTGTGACTTTATGTTAGATATTAATGCCCTGTTATCTTCTGTTGCGATTTTGAAAGTGTGACAAAAATGTTTCTTTACTTGATTTTAAACAAATTTATAATTCAAAGTTTTAAAATTTTAACCAATTGGTTTATATTATTTGGAAAATATCATTTAAATGACAAAGTTATAAATCAGTTTACAAATTTCATAATTTTATTGAATTACACACTAAATGGCTATTGTGAATCTCCTGTTTATATTGAATCAACGAAAAATATATTTTCGCGCATAAAAATTATGAATCAACACGACTAAATGCATTTCTTATGTTTATTTTACAATTTCTCACATTAAAAAATTCTCACACTCGATCTTGATTCTATATACAAACAAACACAAATACATGAAAACCATGAACCATTAATTGTAACTAAGAGCACGCGGTGTAGTAACGCCACCCCGGCTAGTTGATTTAAACTGGCCTTTGTTAGGGTGCGTTACTGCACCGTCCCACTTCGTTGGCTATGCTTCGTTGCCCCGCTCGTTGGTTAACCAACGAGCGTTCGGGATTTATTCCTTTTTTTAATTTTTTTAATTATTTTTTAAAAAGTTCAGCTATTTTTGTTAAAATAATTAAAAAAATTATAACTGTTGCAATGGCTAGTTTTTTAAAGAAAATTTTTTCCCGTCTTTACTTATATATACCCCTTTATCTTACACTTTTTAATATACACTGATGTGTCGTAGGGGTGAGCATATGTACCGAGAACCGCGGTTTCGAACCGGAACCGACCCAACCCGAACCGAATTTTTGAACTGCGGTTCGGTTTCGGTTCCTCAATATGTCAAAATTTCGGTTCTCATTTTCAGGTCATTTACGACGTCATATATTTCACTAATTATTTTTTTTGCTCGTACGCGTTTACTTTTAATTTTAATAATTAAAGTTAAATCGCGTAAACTAAAATCAACAATAACTTAACGGACACAAAACGAATTAAAGTTTACGTCAAGCAAGCAATATAATTAATTTTTTACGAAAGTAATAAATCCAGACTTTTTATATTTATTTTTATTAGGTTGCGTTAAAACGTTTTACCGTTTTCGCAATAAATACTTTAAGTATACTCCGGAAGCACCAAAAAACTTTTCTACGCTCGAACAAATACCTATGTTAAATCTAACTGCATAAAAGTTTTATAAAACTTTACCTACATTCATCACTTGAGCCGAACCTTACACGAAATAAATAGACAAATACATACATTTTACAAAGTATACATTTTATTTACAAAATACAACTTATACATTATCAATATATACTTTCATTTCTCCTTTATTAATAACTAGCTAAACATTCCTCCTCATTTTCATGGGATAACTCCTTCCCCCCACCCCCTTTTAGGGACCAAGAGACCAGTTAGTGGAAACTAACTTTCTTCTTTAAGAACCCTCCATTCCTTGTTTTGCTCTACATGTCTTTGACTAGCTTATTATGCATATAAGGCCTTTAGCTAGTAACATACACACACACTTCTTATTATCAAGGTGAAAACACAAAAACTCCTCCCTTTTCCCCCTCCTTGGCCACGACAAACCCATAAACACCACCAAATCCATATAAAATTTTATTTAACACATTTACACACGATTTCCTACACTATATATCGTAAGATTCTAAAAGAAAATTGAAGGCTTGGTTAATTAAGTCTTTACAATGTAAGCAAGAAAAATGGAAGATATGGTTAGGGTTTCTTGATGTGAAGCTTTGGTTTGTAATCTAAACAATGTGTTTAGTATTGTGTTGGTGGTCAACATATTAAATCACTCTAAGTCCATCTAAAACTCTAATGTCCTTACAATCATCATTTAAAGCATAATAAAGTTTCTATATAGTTAATCACCACTTTAGGATAATTGTTTAACTTGTAAAAGAGATTTTTTTCTTGTAAATCAAGATTTTTATTAACTTGTACACAGTTATAGGGATATAAATATGGATCAATGAACATTATAATATGTAAGAACAAGTATATAAGTAAGTCTTTGAAAAGACGTGTGGTAATTTTAAGTATTAAAAAGTAAATAAAAACAAAGTTATACAAATTAAACTCAAAAGATAATATAAAGTGGCTGTTGTTTGTCCGAATTTTTGGACATGGTTTTTTATAATTTTAATAAAAATAGTATTTCTCATGACGATCCAAGATGATAAGAAACACGAAAAACTAATTCCTAACGAAAAAGATACTACTATTACAAGTTTTACGTATAATTAATACTTTTAATAAAAATAATTTTTATAAAAAGTTACTGTTCATCATGGATTTTTATTTTTGGAAAACATCATAAATAAATAGAAACTTTTAAAACGAATACGTACTCGACAGAATCGCTAAAAGACGTAGTTAAACACGAAAAACAGTATAAGATTACGACATTTAAGGATTTACGATACTAAATCTATAAAAAATAAATATTACTGTTATGAACATTAAAAATCACTATCCATACAGATAAAACTCAAATTTTAAAAATATTATATTTTGATAACACGTCTTAAAACGAAGGCGGTGGACGTAAAAAACGAAAGAAACCGACTAAAAACGAGAAAGTTACACCAGTTTATATACTAAAGTATACTTTATAAAACGTTTTCTACTTTACCAATAATGATTTCACAAAACGAATAATGGTGATAGTATTCTTATAGAAATTATATGTGGTATTAGTTAATCAAAGTACTATATTAACAAGGGAGTTTCCTAGCTCCCATACGACCCTACATGACCACTTATATTATATAGCCCGAACGATAGAAAGATGAGCTATACACATGGTGTTTAATGAGTTAGTCGGGAAATGTTGTGGTCGAAGATTTACAGTACTACAAAACCTGGGGTAGGGTTTTGGGGTTTATGTCAAAAAATGGTCCCTCGTTTAGATATATGTCATTGAGAGCAGTTTCTCCTACAATCCAAAGTGGAGGGGAGACACCATAACCCCTCTTATCACTCATTCAGTTTCTCTGCAAGTGGCCAGATCTCACTAGAGACTCTTTCGTTCCCCAGGATCTCTGCAATGGGTGGTTCGACTACGTGACGTGAGTTACTAGCTATTGATCCAATTATGTACAATACGAATCACAAACGCCGTACTCTTATCTCTCATCTTGATCTATGTAATAACTCATCACCATAGCATGCAATCACATTGTGACGCTATTATTGAGCCGACAAACATGTAGATGCACACCGAGAGAGGCGCGCGTTCATAGATGTACCACATACGAGACACAGCGTCTTCACCACTATAGATATATATACATCTCTACAACACGCGCCTCTTAGCATACGTAAGACTTTGAATGATGTTTCACTCCACATTCTTTTACGAGTTCTCATGCTGACACAAATCCGTAACTTGTTTAAGCGAGATTCTCTCTTGAGCGAGCACAATTGCAGCGTCCCGCTCCGTACTCCCTCTCAATTATCATCTTCCTCTATAGCGCGTCTCTCTATTCTGTCTCTTTATTATGCGCAGTGATATGTATAGATATGCACAGCGTCAGGACACATCTTCTCAGTCTTTCGCCTATAGCTCTCTTTTCACTCACACTACGGCTAGCTTAGATGACATCATGTGTCAAGTCTGTGATCTCACTTGTTAGCTATACCTACCCTAGATGACATACATTAGTACACTTAGATTCGATGTTCCGTATACTCTAGTCTACTCTGATAGAGAACCACTACTAAGAATCTCATTGCTATCGAGCCGAGTTTTTTCGTCACATTTCTTACTTATATATATATGTCACCTGCATCACCGGACAATATACACAGTACAACTAACACAATATTACATAATGTCAATCATATTATCAACAGCAGTGCATAGTGACACTTTTAAGCTCTAACCGCTTTTTTAGGTGGCGCCTCTATAACGTATTCTTACCGCACTTCCATGTTTAATACTCATACACTCACAGACTTCACAACACCGAGATGCTCATAATAGACACTCTCTTGTTAATAAACGCGTAGCGATACCACACAACCTAGTCAGGTTCACCCCACTCTACAACATCACAGAAGTTAATTAATTGTCGCCGAGTTCCATCACCAACACCTCATGTATCTCTCGCTGCTTACAAGAAGACGTGTAAAATACCGCCTCAAGCACAAGGTCCTTTCCATTTGACCGACGCTAAAGAATGCTTCACAGCTCACAACCAGGCTCGATCACACACAATATACTAGCACAACGCCGCAACTACGCGTCTCTAGCCCACTATGATTCTATAGTTCATGCTAGAAGAGTTCTCTCTGAGCGCGAGCGCACACTAGCATTAACATTAGTCACAGTCACTAAAACGTCACCTGCTAACTCATAGTCACACACACATTGATTAGACACATGCGCTCTCTTGAGCTTCTTAATATGCTCTCACGCTATCTCAACGACAGTACTTTCTACTAGGAGAGAGGGTATTTAGATATTCTCTTACTATATCTCTGTCTTCTCCAACATGATCTACACTTACACGCAACTAAACACACAAACAAACACGATTTGCGCGAGACTTCAGACAGTCATAATTATCATCACAACATACCACTTTAGACTGATAGATCTCACAGCACACACCCAGATGCATTTCGTGCGTATCCCGCAAAACAAATATCGCCTCTATCTCTAACAAGCACACTCTCTAGCTTACACATTCACTATACTCTGCACTTGATGAACAGATTTACTGCACCAGACACACTGTTTCAACATCTTGATATATTATACACAGATGCGCTACACCGACCAGCTACTAAGAACACCACACACACACCACCCCACACCTCCAGCGTGCGTTAATTACGAACTCCCCTCCACACAAAGATAACGCATACACAACGCACACACACACATTACATAAAATATCTCACGCCACAATTATAGAAGTACTCGAATTTACCTACTCTGAAAGCGGCGAAGGCAGACTCCCGACAATTTATTAATCTAATTTCAAGACTACTAAACTAAATACTTGTAGCGCCAAGCATGAGGTTTTACTCATCTCAACACTATCTCTCTCTTACAATCTAATACTCATAGTCCTTAGCCGACGAACTCCATGCGAGGGAATGTGCGCGCGCTCGAGTCGTCGTGAGAACATTAAATCTATGGAACCAACTCTCTCTGGACTAAATTAAAAAGTAGTTTGAGGGTTGTCACACGCGGGGGGGGAGAGTGCGTCTAACACAAAGCGAGTGGTGAGGGAGGACCAGTATATATCTACTCATATATACTCGCGATGTATCTTCTCTCTCTATATAGGGGACACACACACACACACACATAGAAGATACTCATAGATAGTGCGAGAGCCGCCTAAGTTCCAATCAGTGGATACACTCTATATCTAGCAAATGATGAGAATAACTATTAAAACACATTATAGTGGGGGAGCGGCGTGTGAGTTGGAGCGAAGAATACAATTCTGCCTCATATATATATTCACATATATCATATCTCTATATATATGAGAGTGGAAGAGAGAGAGTGAGGCGCGAGAGAGTGTGTAGAGAGAGTGAGAGTGTAGTAATAGCTCACACTCTCACTCTCACTCTATACAGGACTAGCGTGTGTGTGTACACACGGAGCGAACATCTATCAGGTTGTGTTAGTGGGTAGATGGGGGGATTAATATAAGAATATAAACTACAGAAACGCAAGATTAAGGAGGAGGACACACACACATCTCAGAGTGAGTGTGTGGAGAAGATTTGTGATGATTTATACAGAGTGGTGATGAGAGGTTTGTTGTCGGAGAGAGCGGTCTAACACACACACGAGTGTATAGTGGGAGGGTTATATGAGGGGGTGAAGTACATAATATTATAATATGTCTTTACTCTACTAATACGATACATTGTTATTTCAGCGTAAGAAGATTTCAAGCCATTTGAACCATATATATAAGTAGATTAATACTCAGGGGTAGTTTAGATGACGCTGTAGAATATGTGATTGTTTTATTATGTTTGGGGGTGTGTGGGTTTTTGTCACAAATTACCATTGACAAATATACGCAAATAATCTCTCAAACCACAAAACTCTATAAGACAATAAAATCTACTAAGAACGCGTTCAATTAAAAATAAAAAATAAGAGTAGAGGAAAGAAAGTACTTATCTTATGTAGTGTCAGAGTTTGGTTGGGGGGGGGGGAGTTGTGTATTTGTTTTTTTGGGTGGGGTTGTGGGTTTGGGTTGGGAATTTTGTATTGTGGGGTTGTTGGGGTTTGAGTGGGGTTGTTTTATATTGGGGTATGTGTGGGGTGAGGTGTGGGAATTTGTTGAGGGGTATGAATTAGATGTAGGTTATGTGATTGGGGGAGGGAGAATTGTTGGAAGATTTGAGTGAGTTTTGGGTTTTATTAGTTAATTATTAAGAATGATGATTTTGGGGGTAGAGGTGGAGTAAAATGATTTTGATTTGGGGTATTTTATAGTGGGTGTGGGTTTTTGGGTTTGGGGGGTTGGGGGGGTTTGGGGGGGGGTTTTTATTTGGTAGGGTGTTTATTTAGAGGATGGATATTATTTGAAGTTGTGAAAATGTAGTTTGGTTTATGGGTTAAGATTGGGGGTATTGGGGGATTAGTTTGAATTTAAGGGTTTGGGTTATTTAAGATTTAAAGTTTGTCAGATAAGATTTGGATATTGGGATTAAAAAATGAAGAGAGATTGTGATTAAAATGGTTAGTAAAGGATAAATACCGTGAAGCATAACGAGAGGCTTCAAAAATCTGGGACATCCTGGACAATACAACACAAAACACAAAACATGGAAAAGGAAAGAGGCAAGCCTCCTCACAACAACTAAACACTTATTCATTACTAAGCTAGCATACTACTACTACTGATAAACTAGGATAAGCATGGGGTGCCTCCCACGAAGCGCTTGTTTAGGGTCACTAAGCTTGACCCAATTCCCTGAATTTAGTTGTCCTTAGGGAATGTTTGGAGGTCCGGGATATCCATAGCAGGGATATCACCTCCAAAGTAGTGCTTGAGACGATGACCATTTACTTTGAATAGTTGGCCCGGATTGGGATAACTCAACGGTGCCATACGGGAAAACTTGAACAATGGTAAATGGTCCTGACCAACGGGACTTCAACTTGCCAGAGAAAATTTTCAATCTTGAGTTAAAGAGGAGGACTTGATCACCGACGTTGAAAACGCGGTTTTTGATCTTTGCGTCATGAATCCTCTTAGTTTTCTCTTTGTAAAATCAAATAATTTTTCATAGGCTTGATCACAGCAGTTCACATTAATTCATTGATTGAACTTGTCGATGATCACGCCTGCACGCCGCGTGTTTTGATATCAAAGTTATGCATGTGTTTAAAGTGCCCATTAAGCTTTATTGTCTAACCAACAATCGGCAAATTAACATGCCTTTCCCATATACAAGGCTTGTCCGGAGTGCACCCGATGTTGTTTTGACGCTGTACGGAGGCCCAAGAGCGTCCATCCAGTTTGTCCGACCAAGAGGCACGATTTTCGCCCACTGTCCTTTCAAGAATTCTTTTTAAACCACGATTCGATACTTCAACCTGCCCACTTGTCTGTGGGTGATACGCGGTGGAGAGACGATGAGTGACTCCATATTTAAGCATGACCCTTTGGCAAACTAGGTCCATGCAAAAATGTGTTCCAACGATCAGTGGAATGTTGGCACAGAGCACCAAAACTGGCAAAGATAGATTAAGAATGTTGAAACTACTTTCGGTGCCGTCGTTAGTGGGTATCGCCTTCTCTCCTTCAACTCATTTTGGACAGTTAATCGACAGCCACAATATTATTTGTTTCCTTTTGATGATTGGAGAAATCCATGAAACGATGCCCCAAACGACAAAATGCACAAAACTTGGATTGGAATTTTGAGCATCTCATCCTTTGTTAAATTTTGTCCCTTGTCGTTGGCACGAGTCGCAATTTTTTAACCAACTCGTGGCAGTCTTATATATTGAAGGCCAAAAGAATCCGCAACAAAGAACCTTTTTGGCGGTGAGATTTGCACCGTGATATCCCCCGATAGGTCCATTGTGTGCAAGCATCGAGAATAGTCTAGAGCTTCTATGCCGAGGTCACACAAGCCACCTGCCGGGATCATTTGATCCGCACAGATGTTTGAAACAAGAAGGGGTCATCCCAGAAGTAGTGTTTGACATCTTTGAAAAACTTGTTTTTCTGTTAGGAAAGACATTTCCCATTGACAATGAAGTTCCCCGCAAGGTAGTTTGCGAAATCTGCAAACCAAGGTGTTCTAACAACACGAGAGCAACCGATCCCAAGAGTTTCGAGAAGGAATGTTTTCTGTATTTCCTTGTTCTCGAGTTTTAATCTTGAATGAGGGTCTCAAGTCTGGAAAGATGATTCGGCGGCCAGATTCTTTGCTTTCCTTTTTTTGCTCGGATTACACAACGAATTTTTTGGAGCAAAAGGATCCACCAATCAGTCTGTGGCTTTAGCATCCTTTTTACAAAGAGATCCTTTATAGCAGAAATGGTCGGTATAAACACTATGCTCTTGGACAAAACGAGTATATGACGAAATTTTTCTCAAAAGCGTACACTACGGCGAAGTAAATTCTTTTTCGTACGTAGTGTAGTATGCTTATCTTCAGCCATGTATTTTGCTGGCATAGTGAATTGGGGTTTGGAAATGCCATGTTTTTTTTTGATTATTTTTTTTCGTTGCCCTAAGGACTTCCTCCAATTGCAAAAATCACTTGCATCACACATGAGTTCGAAGGGTAAGTCCCAGTCGGGAGCAATCAAAATCGGAGCCTCAGTCAAATTTTCTTTTAAGATGTATTAAAAGGATTCCATACACTCTTTTGAGAAGAAAAATTTGAGTCCTTCTTTTTCAAGCAGGTGAGTCATTGGAGCAGGCTAATTATGAGAGTCTGTATTAAACGTCGTAAAACACGGCATGCCCAAGAAAACTTCGGACACTTCACAGTAGTACGGGTGAGGAAGCTGTGGTCTATAACGTACAACTTTAGCTCAAGTCGACCTCAAATCCCCTACTTGTAGATTATGTGTCCAAGAACAATGCCTTCCTTATCATTAAAAGGCCTTTTCTCCCAGTTAGGACCAAATTGGTGTCCTTCACATCCGTATTAAAAAATCATTGTTGTCCAATAATGGGATAGGCATGTAGAAAAGAATCCCCGAAGACTTGAAAAGTCATCCATAAACAACGTCCATCGTTTTTTTTCGATCATGTCGTAGGAAGATAGCCATCATACATCGTTGAAGAGACGTGCCAGGTGTATTGCACATAGCCTAAAAGGCATTCGGCGATAGGCAAATGGTTCCTTATGGGCAAGTAAAAGGGTGTCTTTTTCCTGTTCCTTCGCTATGGGAATATGGAAATAACCCCGAAAAAGTCAATCGAGGAAACAATGAATTTGGTTTCCCACATTCTTTCGAGCATTTGAGATCCCTGAAGTGGAAGTGGTAAATGTACTTTCGGCTAGCCTCAATTCTAACTTTCTATATTCATGCACACTCTCCCACTGGACCAATTCGAGTCGGTATAAGATCATTTTCATCATTTTTTACGACGGTCATGCCACCCTTTTTCGGCACACAGTGCACCGGGCTTACCCATGGACTGTCAGAGATCAGATAAATTAATCTGGCGTCAAGAAGCTTTTCAACTTCTTTCTTGATAACGTCATGGATTTTTGGATTTACCCGCCTTTGATGCTGAACCATCGGTTCGTAGTCCTCTTCATGAGATTTTTGAGGAGTACAAAACTCTGGGTCGAGTACCTCTTGATATCAAGAAAGTTTCCAAGCGATGGCTCGCTTGTGGGACTTTAGAACCTCGATTAGAGCTGCCGTTTCCTCATTCTTTAAATCTTTTGCAATTATGACGGGCAACTTGTCGTTACCCTCCAAAAATTCATATTCTAAATGAGGTGGCAAGTCCTTGAGTTCAACCTCAGGGGACTCATTAACTGAAGAATTTGGCTTCCAAATTTTCATATCTTTTTTTCTTTTTTTTTCTTTTTTATTTTTATCGAGATTTCCTCTCCGGAATAATAATATCCTGATTGGAGGTGGTGGTGAGGGATCAACACTATTAAGAATTGAGCTTCGAGGAGAAGGATCCCCCATCAATGGGTCCATAAAAAGTATGGATCAACTCTCGCGGTTGTGAAGTTGTATTCATCCCTCTATAAGCAAGAAAGAGTCGGCTTCTTCAAAAAGGAGAAAATCACTGTCCCCAAATGGAGTATAAAGTAGGAGAGAGGTATGGAAACGATTGGATCATAGAAGAGAGTGGGAATGCCGACTTCGAGAATCACATTTGATAAACCAAGAAACTTCTTGAAAGTATTCTTCACAAGCATATCAATGACGTCAATTTCGGGTTATGCCGTCATATATTGTAATTAGCCCGTAAAACTCGAAGTTAGTCCAGATTAAATGTAATGCCCTCTCTGCCAACAAAAAGAAAAGGTTTTTATCACCTTTTGTATAACATCGATTAATGCATGACAAGGTCTTTAAGAAAAAACCTCCTGACTCCTCCCGAGAATTTAGGTACTAGGTGGGGGACTGGCTCAAAATCGACGACCAAACAATAAATCATGCAGGAAATTGGAACTTTCCCACCGTACATTAGACGTCTTTCACCGATACCGATGGTTCACATAGATTGATCAGTCCGCTAGCTCAAGCGTTAAGCAAAGTCTGGGTTAGTTCGGAAGAGGAGAGATTTTTTCCATACGGAATATGGCATAAGATTAATGCTCGCGCCAAGATCGGCCAAGGCGTTGCATGTATTAATCCCGGAGAATTCACATGGAATAAGAATCGAGCCAGGGTCGTCCAATTTTCATTGTTACTTGTTTAGGAGGACCCGCTGGGAGTCAATTCTCATTTCCAATGGGGATTCTAGCCATTTCACATCAACAATTTCTTTTGTTTTCGATTAAGGTTTTTTAGAGTCCCCCCCGAGCTAAATTTGGCATAATCATCCAAGGCATCCGTAAAGCTTAATTTTGAAACTTTAAACTCAAATCTCGAAAGATTTCATCAGAATTTCTCAATTTGGGTCGTTAGCGTTTTTTCCACGACGTCTTTCAATCATTTCTTCTTGAAGGAATGAGGAATCGTGATGCTTTTTTAGGTTAGGCTTTGAAGCACTAACTGGGGCATTTAACGGGGCTCAGAGATTGATTCATGATGGAGACAACAGGGACTAAACCAGAGGTGGGACCGTCCTTCGTGCTTCCGTTATTAGTTAGGTGCATCGTGTCCTTTGTGTCCTCGAAGTTCACGTTGAACTACTTTAGGAGAGGAAAGTAGTATGAAAGTGTGTCCCTTGTAAGCAACACACATACAGTGGTAGTACCCTTTAAATCCCTCCTTTTCGGGTTAGTAACAGTGTTACTAAGGGAGAGGTTTCCTGAAGGTAGAGAGCGGTAATGTGAATGAGAAATTTAGAGAGCATATCTGTAAGATTGGTCCAATTGATTTGCATGTTTTGACCTTGAGTTTGCATGTTCCTCATCACCAGCAGCAATAGCCATTACGTAGGCTAGGGAATCCTTCCTCATACACCTTGAATCTGAGTAGCTGTACTTAGAAAGGCGTGAGCTTGAATAAGCAGGAGGAATAACAACCTGAGGTCGAAAAATTTGACCTTAGAACCGTGTGTTGGTAAGCTGATCCTGATTGAAATTTCCCTCCGTTTTTAGGTTGTAACGATTTTGATTGTTTCCTTGATTTTCACATTATGATTGTAATTTTGAGGCGGGAGTAAACAGGAGTCGAATTTGATTTGAAATCGGGGCTCGATAACCGGTGTTTTCCTTGTTGTAGTTTTGAGCTGCGTGCTGTCGGCTGCTTGAGAGACATATTCTTGAATATTATCTCGATAAACCTTGCCAGTGGTGGCTGGACAAGTTTGGTAGGAATGAGCACCACCGCAAGTAACACAACTTTCCTCAACCGCTTTGACGGGAGTAGGAGCGGGAGATTGATTTTTCTTATCAAGAAGTAAAGCTTTCACCATATCTTTCAACTCAGCAAAACGACAGAACACTCGGAAGAGATTCCGGGGTGAAGTGCTCGAACTCCTTTGGCAACAACCGGTTTGTTACGTGAATTACGAACTTTGGATTTGCTTTCAATGATTCTTAGGCAAACGCGAGGCCATTTATAAATATTCCAGAAAGTTGCCACCCCGCCGGGCGGAATATAATGAATCTTGATCATTAGAGTTCAAGGCATTATAGAATGTATCGAGTTGATGCAATTCCGAAAATCCATGATGTGGACATGCCCGAAAAGAAGATCTTAAATGCCCCGATGCTTCATACAACGTCACATACTCATCAATCATTTTTGAAATCACGTGATTTCATTTCAAAGATTGGTTGTTTTTAGACGGAGGGAAAAAAATTATTGTTGATGAATTTTCGAGCAAAGATCATCCCCATGATTGAATCAATTCGAGGGTTTCTTTCAAGCCAAATCCGCCGGGCTGCCCCCTCGAGGGAAAATATGAAAAGCATAAGCTTTACCTGACGTAACCGAACTTTCGTGAAACTTCATTTCAACGTAGAATGATTCTGTTTGAAATACGGATGTGGCATAGGATCTTCCTTTGTCATGTCCAAAGAAGTGCTGTTTTTGAACGAGGTTTAAGCAGACCGTGCTTAAGCTCAAAGTTGTTGCGGCGATTTCGTGGCAACAACGATGGCATCCCTCCTCATAACCTGCGGTGGGTGCTTCAAGCAACTGAGCCATAGTCCGGGTATCATCCATCGGAGCTAAAGGTTCTGGATTTTCAACTGGTTCTTCAAGATTAAATTGCTCAACAATAGGTGGTGGGGCCTGGTGTTGTTGATTATGAAGATTACGAGTTTGGAAACGAGTGTGCATACACTAAGAAAGAAAATTTACACTAATTTTTTTTGTTCTTTTTGGTTTATCAAAAGTAAATTCACAATTTATTTTAATAACGGACAACGAAAAAGACAACTTAAACCTAATAATCGACAAGCTTCTCGGTAACTCTTCAAAAAGAAAAACGCACAAAGGAGCGGAGGAATAGGAAAGCGCGAAGCTATTAAAAACCTTTTTCCTTTAGGGTCTTATACCCTTCTTAGAGTTTGTTTATCTTTTAAAAGGTGAACCGTACCTCGCAAGTGATACAAAAGGCAAGTTTTTAAATCTTTTGTTCGAGTTGGGAACCAAAAAGTTCACCGGAAGTTATTATGATAATACCTCAATTGAGAATATTATATTTTGGTATTTTTACCAATTTGTGAATTTTATTGATAATTAAAGACAATGTTTTTATCTTTTTGGTTTTCTTTTTATTTATTTTTATTTTATATGATAATATTCACAGATTCAAACACTTCTTGACAAACGTAACGATAAACGGTTTCACAGCCTCCCCGGCAACGGCGCCAAAAATTGATTAATAATTTTTTAACCACACCTTTTATATATAATATATAATAAAATATAAAATATATATTAAGTATAGTCTAAAAACACAATCAATGAAACCGAGAAGTAGTATAGAATGTTCCCGGGTCGTTTATCCCCAACGAGGCTGGACTGGAGAATCGATACAGTCGGAAGATTGGAGTTTGAATGAGAGAAATGATTTGAGAGTGTGGAAAGCTAAGTTAAACAATAACAAACAAAAACGAAACGATTGAGAAAAACCTAAACATAATGAAATTAAGAAGCTGAAAAACGATAGCAGGAATCCCGAACAAGGGGTCAAAAACCTAAATCTTCAAAATTAACCCACAGTACATTTTATTACTCTAAAACTACCTAATAAGGAACTAATAATGAAGAATGAAAAAGACTAGACTGAAAACGGAGGTCAGTTTGAACCCAAATAACAAGTCAAGTCCAGATCTGTAACCCGAGACCCTTTCTTAAAATCAAAGTTGTAAAAAATTAAACCCTACGAAAGTCTTTCTATTTTTCCTACTTAAAAATGACTATAGAAAATTTTCAAAAAAAGAAAAGATTTTTTTTTGATAATTTTTGTATTTTTTATGAATTTTTAAAACTTTTAACGAAATTAAATTATAAAAAATACTAAACTATTTTTAAAAATTCTGAAAAAATTACCTAAAATACTACCTAAGAAAAATAAGAAGCCAGAAATTCGGCTTATAAATAAGCCGAAAATAAGCTCAAACGAGCTTATAACTATAAGGGGCAAAACACCCTTAAATACCTAAGTGCCCAAGGGTCTAACAGAAAAGACCCAAGGGCACAGCGGTAAGAGTGTTATAAAAGAGGTGTATTGAGGGTGAGACCCGGTTCGGAGTTTCTTCTCACCCGGTTTTCCCCCCTTATCTCCTTTTTTTTTTTAACTTTTTACACAAACTTGATAAGCTCCTTGAGCTTATCATTTTTCATAATTACAGCTTTTTGAGAATGCTTATAAATAAGCTGGAAAAAGGGCTTTTTGTTTGGACAGAAGCTTAAATTGAGCTAAGGCTTAAATGGCTTTTTCTTGGTGACTCTTTGGAACAATTAAGCAAAGAAGGTGGGAAAATGAGCAAACACCACTTAACACACAAACATTATGAACTACTAGGAACAAAAAAAATAAGCAAATGGAATAAGCCCAATAAGCCAGAAATCGGCTTAAACACTCAGCAGTACTAACTTTGGAGTTAGTACTGCTAGGGTGAATTTAAGACTGCTAGGCTTGTAAAGGGGTAAGATAAGCTAAGAAACAAGGGAAAACTTAATCCTAATTAAGCAATTAAACTAAATACACTAAATTCCAACCATAATAAGCACCTAATAAGCCAGAAAAGAGATTAAGCTATATTTCTACACTATGCTAAAAATAAAAATTTCAAAGGCCTAATTTGAGCTTAAATTTAAACTACCTAGAGGCCAAACTAAGGTCTGAAACTAAAGGGGCTTATAAAAGAGCTTATTGGCTTTTTAGAAAAGCCAAAAGCTTGAGCTGAGGCCCTCTAATGAGCTAGGACAGTGGGCTTAAAAAGGGTGTCTAGCACCAGGGCAGTTTCAACAAAAAGGTTTTGTAAAAAAGCTAGAACAAAAATAAGCTCTCCAATAAGCTCAAAAATCAAAACTTAGTTAAAACAGATGAAATATACCATGAAATGAACTTGTGCACAAACTTTTAGATCCTAAAACAATGATTTACCCTCTGGTTTTTGAGAATGAAAATGGGGCACATTTTGACCTTTTGAAAAACTAAAAAAATGTTGACAGAATTGCTAGCCAAAACTAGGGACTCCTAAGGTTTCTACTAGTTGATTTTAATACATATAAATGACACAAAATTGATACCACAACTCAGGTTTACAAGGGCTTATCCAAATAAGCCCTTTGACTCTCTTTTAAAACCAACAGATTTAAGGACTACTTAGAAAAGTTGAAAAAACACTTTTAGGACTCAAAAACTTTGGAAAACAGACTCAAATTAACTTAATACTACTAATCAAAGTTGGACAATTGACACCAACCCATGACATTGCATTTTTGACCCATTTTGGGCTTAACCCAAACACCCATTAACATTTTAAAAATGAATTTTTAAAACTGTAGAGACTAGTTTAAGCACCAAATTTTAAAAACAAGTATTAAGCAAGAATGGTTAAGCAAAATAAGGTAAATAAAGAACAGTCAAATAAGCACTTTAAAAAAAAACTAAATACAAACAACAGTAATAAGAAAATCATATCTAGGCAGTTTAAGCAATTGACAAGTTACATGAGAATATGAGCCCGAACAAAATGCTATTAAGCATAACTAGACACAAATAAGCACAAAAAGACATAGATAAGCTGAAAATAAGCCATAATAAGCAATGCTACAGTAAAAATAAGCTAAAAATTAAAAAGAAGTATACCTTGAATCCATGCTCAAAACAAATTAATATATATTTTAATATTAGTTAGTATTAACTTAGTGTTTATAAAATATCTTTTTCTTTAATTAATTAATTTTATTTAATTTTTATATTTACATTATCTTAATGTTTTAGTTTCTTTAATTTTTTTAGAATTTTTATAATTAATTACAACTATAAATAACACTCAGCCAATTTTAATAAAATATAAAAAAATCGTAGATAAAATTATAATCTTATTGTCAATTACTTAAATTTTTTTACAACACCAAACACATATAAACATTAATTAAAAACAGAACCACCCACACTACAAAACCTATTAAACAAACTAAAACAAACTACACAAATTAACAGATACCACAAATTCCAGGAAACCAAACTAAGCTCTAAATATTCAACATTTGGCTTTCTGCTACGTAATAACTCATAAGGTGTTTTGTTATGTCGTGTATGAATGATTGACCGATTTTTGAGTAAAACAAGCGGTAGCCTATAATACCCTAAACATTAAACTATAAAATAATAAGCACATTACTATTATTAATGCCAAACAAAAATTTAGCATGAGTTAATTAGGTATATGACACTTTTATAAAACATGTAGTACTGGTGCATGCATAAAATATTATAAAAAAAATACATAAGATATCAAAGAGTTAAGATAATACTTCATTTGAATCACTTAGTCAGATAAATACTCGGTACAACTCCTTCATCTCATCCCATTTTTGTCGACAAATTTGTTACACCACAAACTCTTATATGCACGTACTCCCTGGTCAATCTCCTCATAATCTCACAAACAAAAGTAAACAATTCCAAAAACCACAATTCTGTCCTTAAGTAAACGTGGGTTAGAGAATAGCATAACCCAATTATTCTGGGTTCACGTTAGCATTGTTTGTGGACGTGTTGGTGTTCAGAAGTTCGGTTTCAGTTTGGGTGAGGGAATAATGTTTTGGTTCGATAGCGCGTGGTATTAGTTTCGTGGCTGGTACGTGTTTAGCTGTTAGTGTATACGCGGGTTTTGGCCTCAATCATAACTTGTTTGGTATTGGAGCTCGTATTCGAATTGGTGTTCGCGCTCGTGTTCGGTTACATCTGGGTTTTTGGGTTTGATCATATCTCGTTAAATCTTAGTGTTCGTATTTGAAAGCCGTGTTCGTGTTCCTCTTTCTGATCTATCATTAGAGGTATCTATATTGAACCATAATTCTAGTACATAATCATGCATTTCGATAAGTATTTTGTTAAGAAATTTTCTTATATTATTGTATGATATACCAGTTAAAGCATGTCAAATTTAATGTACCAACGTCAAATATTTAAGAAGCTTGATAATAATTGCTACTAATAATGTGTTGCCATGATGAAGGAGATGAAGGCTTTAAAATATCTCTTATTAATATTACTTTCCCATAACATCCTCTTGAAATGTTGTCTTTAAAAGTGGATATATTATGGGTGAAGAAGATGGTTGTGCATGAATTGACCTCATTTTTTATAGTAACCTTCTAAGTTTTGAGTTTTGTTAACGTCTTTTAGAAACTGCTTTTAAATACACTGGGCCACCTCTAATGACTAAATATGATGTTCTAAACAAATGAAATTTATGCATTTCCAACCAATTGAATTAGCTAGTAAATACAAAAAGAAAAAGAATAGATACTAAAAGCTGGTCATGAAAGAGTAATAATATGAAATAAGAAATATAGTGCTTTAAACATTTTATTACTAGTACAATTGCCTATGTAGTTTGGTTATGAAGCTTATAATTTATATTAGTGGGTTTGCTCTTTAAAATCAAAGTAAGCTAAACAAAATATATGAGGATATAGACACGGGTCTTTAACTACTGATGTAAACCATTCAAGCATAAATTAAAAAGGTATTATAGTAACAGTACGTATAGTAAATGAGTGTCTAAATATGAAATTATATAACTGCACAGTAAAAGTTAAACGGTTAGTGAATGATGAGCTATTAAATTTTTGTAGATAAACCTAAGAAGGAGTAAGTTGTGTTTTCGGGTACGCGTGGAATTGCTTTTAAGGTACAGATATGCTATCATTTCTTTTAAGGATTCTCATGATTTTTGCTCCGTATCTATTTGCCTCACTGAAATCCCTATTTATGTTCTCCATCTTATGATTCGATATTCGTTTGCTATCCTATTTGATAATTTCGTTGAGCCTTTTGAATTCGTTTGATATATGCTTCATTTGATACTGCCATGATATGAGTTTATTAGATATGTTATATGAGCCCTTTCATTTGTTCCGATGCCCGAGCTATTAACTAGCCATGGAGGTACCATGGCCGCGTCATTGTGGTTACCAAAAACTGTATGGTAATCAACTCACTATATTTTGAAATAAAGAGTTGACTATCCCAGAGCAAACGGCTACTGGTAAAGGAAAATCAAATCCGTTTATGGCTGGTAGTTTGCCAAAAACTACAAAGCCAACTTACTTGGATTGTTGCTGAAAAGATGTTGCTGTTGAATACATGTTGCAGAAGGATAGCAAAAGATGTCAAAGATTATTAAAGATCAAGATCAAGATTTAACAAAGTGTTTGGATACATCATCCAAGAACTTAAGAAGAATAAACCAAAGAAACATGAATTTAAACAAGTTTAAAATCATGTTTAGGGAAGGATTGTTGGGAATTATACATTCCTGACTTAGTACCGTTAGTGATATACTTAGTACCGCTAGTTATAGTTAGTACTGACAGTACAAAGTGTTAAGTACTGTTCATATAGTTAGTACCGTTAGTACAAAATAGTTAGTACCGTTTAAGAGATATGTATGAGATATTGTAGGAAAAGATATGTATTATCTTTTACGCGTTTTGTAAGCCTGTTAGGGTTTATCCTTGGTCTATAAAAGGAACCCTACGGCATTAGAGAGATGATACACAAGAGAAAACACACATATCTCATCTCATACAATCATATCTCATAGTTATTAATCTGTAATCATATTAGCAGATTAATAGAAATCAAAGTTTAGTATTCATTATTCTTCTTAATACTATTGTGTAGATTCCGCATATACAATAAGTATTCATAGTCAATGTTTCTCTATAGTCAATCTGTATTTATACAAGTTGGCTATCACCCTTAGCAGGCTGTAAAGATCTGTTCAGTTTGGGACTCACAACCCGTGAATTTCCGTTCAGTATCATAACCGCGTTTCATCTAATAATTTAAATTTTTATAAGTTTCGTTTAGCTTTTTCTTTTTAACCGGGAAGTTGTTCCGTTATTATCTGAGAATCGTCACTAGGAACGAACCGTGACACCAAACGTTGTAGTATTTTGGCAATAGCCACGTTATCATGTTTTAGAGCAATATTTAAATTTTCATAATTTTCCGTCGTGAGAATTTGTTTTTGTGAACTTGTTAAATCGGTTTCGAGTGCTTGTAAGTTGTTCGGTTAAAAAAGAAAACGAGTTGTTCGGTTCTATAAGTTGTTTGGTTGTTACGTTGTTCGGTTGATGAGTTGTTCGGTTCTAAAGTGGAAATGGTTGTTCGGTTCCTCTTGTTGTGAGTTGTTCGGTTCTAAAGTGGAAATGGTTGTTCGGTTCCTCTTGTTGTGAGTTGTTCGGTTCTAAAGTGGAAATGGTTGTTCGGTTCCTCTTATTGTGAGTTGTTCGGTTGCACAAGCCTCCAAAACGTACAACCGCCCTTGTTACTAAAATATTGGATCTTGGTCTCTTGCTTTTTCTTTCAAACCGTTTGGACCATAAGAGAGGATAACAAACTAACCAATATAAGCTTCGACATAAGCTTGAAAATAAGCTAAGTTGAACAAAAAGATAAGCCACGAAAATAAGCTCAAATAAGCTTGTAATAAGCGAACAAAATAACTAGGAAGCCACGAACTAGAGAAATAAGAAAAGATTTTAGAACATGTTAGATGACTATATTATTGAAACACTACTGTTTGACACACTATTGTTAGAATATGTTATAACATAAAAATAAAGAAACACTACTGTTTAAGATCGTGACTCAAAAACAGTAGAAGAAAAACAAATTTGATGTAGCAACTAGTAGAAGAAACCAAATGAAAAAAAAATTCCAATTCTAATAAGCCAAAATAAGCAAATCGAATAAACTTAAATGACCACAATGAAGCACTAAACACAACACACACGAATACAAAACACCCTCAGTTAGCTCTGATACCAATTGTACAAAATAAGAAACACTAGCTAAACAAGATGATCCGGAGGTCGGGGAGGATTAAACAAATAGAAAGCCATATTATTGATGCTGAGAGAAAAGTGTAGAGAGGGAAAGATGTGTATGTCTAGAGAGAGAAAAAAAAAACTACACCTTAATTGATACAAATAAATTATCACCCTTCCATGGACAGTATGGAGGGTGGTATTATAGGTCAATGGAAAGGGATACTATTTTAAATTTACTATTCTCAGTCCCTGCATGTCTTGCCTATGTGAACTAGTGTAAATTCGGATAAGTCAACATATTTTAAGGCTAACACATAATTATAAGCATAATGGACCTAAGGGACTAAAGTGGTCAAGTGTTAATTGAGTTATAAAATAGAATGTGGCCAAATTAGAAGAGCGAAGACTTAAGGGACTTAATGTGCTAAATGTACAAACTTGACACCAATATATATCTGGATATTTCCAAGACATTCCAAAATATTCCCAGAGAGCTTTATAGTACTTGTGGTGTGTCGACTTAAAGAGAAGAAAAAGGAGGTAAAGATCAATTTTGATGAGCTAGTGATGAAGTAATTAAGCCTCTAATTGCAGCGTTAATCCTTAGCAATGATTCTACAAGTAAGTAACCTTTAATTATGAGTTAATTGAAGAATTAA
The DNA here is from genome assembly GCA_026074375.1 of Tanacetum coccineum. NCBI lineage: Eukaryota > Viridiplantae > Streptophyta > Magnoliopsida > Asterales > Asteraceae > Tanacetum > Tanacetum coccineum. Next base: position 13,937 of record BQNB010021823.1, on the reverse strand, counting down.
GGGTTCGGGTTTAATTACCTAAATTTAGGGTTTTTAGGTAATTGTAGTGCTAAACCAAGAATTAAGGTGTTTTTGAATATGGGTTAAAGTAATTTAATGATTTAAGATAAATTGGTGATTTTGGGTTATGATCATGAATGATCATATAATAATTAAGATGGGTTTTGGTTATGTAAATTAGAGATGTTAATCGTGTCAGTAATTGTTTGACTAGGAAAGCAAGCAATGAAGAGGATGGTGATTTATTGCTAATTTAGCTTGGAATCAAGGTAAGTAACTATGATTAATATGTGATTAATATGAATGTCTTCATATTATATGTTTATGAATGAGGTTGTAGGATTAAAGTCTTGGCTTGGTAAATAAGGTTTTATAAGAGGCTTTCATAGTGAGATCGCACAAGTGTTAGTTTATGATTATTCAATGATTAAGGTATGTTTGTGATTGTTATGTGTTTAAGGTTATTATGGTTATGTGTTATAGTTTATGGAAGTTATCATGGCCATTGGTTATGAAAATTGTTGGTGATATGTGTTACAAACGTTTTAAGTGTTCATATCGCTAATATGATGAATGATGTAATAATCATGTTTTGATCTAGTTAGTTACTAAGCGTTTCGCTTACGGTTTAGTTGTTTAACATTTTGTAGGTTCAACATGAAGTTGGAAAGTTCTTGGATTAAAGCTTAAGGTTGGAAGTGCGCAAAGGAAGAGAATTTGGATTATGTAAAGCTTAGTGTTAGATACCGAGCTCAAATCAATGTTGAACCCCCAAGTACTGAGTTAAAGTATTTTGCAAATGTGAAGTGTCGTAATAGTCTTGTTATAGTTGTAAAAGCTTGTTTATTGAAGTTAAAGTGGGTCAAGGTCATTAGTAATAGATGTGTGTTAAAGTTTTTGTAAACGGGTCAAAATGGGGCATTTGGTAAACCTAATAAGGTATGTGTTCATGGGTCATTTAGAACATGAATATTTATGATAATGAAGTAATATGTCGTGTTAATGTATTCTGGATGTTCTTGCGATGTGTCGAGTCACGAAACTCGAGTTTTGGTAAAAAGGCAAGTAGGGTAAAGTAGTTCATGTCTGAGGGCTTTGGACGACGGCTAGAGGGCCTTGGCCGGTGGCTAAAGGCCTCATAAGGGTTTTAGCTAGCGGCCAGGAACCTCGGCCGGCGGCTAAGTGCATCAGAAAGGTTTTTTGGTTTTGTTGTTTTTGAAAATGGCCTATAGAATGAACCGTAAGGAGTTAGAAGGCGTGCCACCCACCGTTTCAAAGGTAATTGAGTCTAGTTTCATTTAAAGATATCTCCAAGTGGTGAATTGTAAATGATTTTGGTCTGTTTATAAAAGAATGACGGAAGGTCATTCTCGGTCATGTGTTTGAATAAAGTTTTTAATTTTTGGTCAAATCAAGAGTTGGAAAAGGGGCGTTTCAACTTGGTATCAGAGCTTCAGTCTAAGAGAAGTAGGTTTCCATTATAGGTTGCCTAAACTTATACCACTCGTAGATACGTATGCCGTAAGAATAAGTAACAAAGAATGTGAATGCTTTAGTTATAAGGTAGTTTAGTGCTTGCGACAATTAGAATGATAATGCTTAGACGTTGAATGATTATGAAATGTGGTATATGTTATTTTGCCACAGACTAGAGGATTATGATTGCGGCTTAGAATGTATAACACTTATTGGAGAAGTGTTAAGTATGGAAATATATGTTATATGATGTAAAGTCTATAGTAGTTATTTATATGTCTAAGTGGCACATTATGAGTATGATGGTGTGATATTATGAGATGTATGAGCTAAGTAAAATGCTTAAGATTGCATGATAGATGAAACATGACTTTAAAATATAAATCAGGACAAGTGAACGTGTAAATGTTTAAATTATGAAAAAGTTGTTTAATTGAAAGTTATTATGTATTAAAAGTAAGTGCTTATATGAATTACTAATAAATGATTGAAGTATGATAAGTCATGTAATGTAGAGAACATGATAAAGTATAATGTGATAGTATGATATAATTAAGTTTGAGACGTATATGAATGATAAAGAATGAATAGAATCATGTAGATATATGAAGGGGATGTGTGATGAGTAAAATAGATTAATGAGTGTGTCTTAAAACAAACCAAATGTGAGGTTATAAACGTGAAAAAGTCAAATGGATTAAAAGGATGTATCGGTATAAAATTGATCTTGAGGTCAACGTGGGTTGACAAGAGAACAATTAATGCAATGTGGAAATACATATGAATATGTAATATATGAGATTGACAAGTATCAGTTGGATCTTGTATAATATAATGAAAGATGATAAAGTGTGAGTTAGAATTGCGTAAAGCAATAAAAAGTAGAAATAGAATAGTATATGATTAGAAAATTATGTAAATGACAAAAAAGGGTAAAGAATGATACATTTAAACATAGCTTGGATCCAGTGTGCATGTGATGGTATCCTTTGGGATAGCCTAATATAATGGTATCCACCGGCTTGGCCAAGCTTGTTAAAGTATAAAGTGAATGTTAATTGTACCACAAGGGTACGGTTGATAATGGTCTGGATCTAGGGTTAAAAGAGGTAAAAAAGTAACGTTAGAAAAGTGAAGGGATAGTGGTCGATAAATGTAAAGTATGAAAAAGGTTGAAAGTAAAAGCGGGTAATAGGTATAGGAATGTTATGTCAAAAATGTATAAGTATGATGATTCGTAATCTCCTTATTTAAATGGATTGGGACGCCTCTTTATTTAAATAAAGAGATTGGGAACCACCGAACCATAAGTTTATATTTCCTTATTTACATTGATTGAGATGCTTCTCAATGTAAATAAAGAAGTATAGATGAGTGGGCTTATGTGTTCTCGGCATAGCAAGAGAGGGATTAAAGAAGTAGAAAATGTTTAGTATAAAAATTAATTAGACGTCGTAGGAAATAAGATAGGTGAAATAAGAATTTGAATGCAACTTTTAGTAGAGACTTTAGAAGAAACACATGTTTTAGACGTTAAGAGTAAAGGTCGAAGGATAAAAATTCGAATTGAGGTTGTAGTATGCATTATAGCATGGTGTAGCGACTATGGTGGTCGTTAAGTATTATTAGCACCCTAATGTGAATTTGGAAGTTAATAGTTAAGGCTTGACTTTATGTAGTTAAAGTGTTGAATTTCCCAAGTGACTTATAGCCCTTGACAAAAATTATTTAAAAAGAAGTAAAGAAAATGAAGTAGTAAAGTGAAGAGCGTTATAAAAATGGTAGAATGGCTATGGAAGAATGCGAAGGTATTAGTTAATGTTTGAATCTTAGAAAGTCATAATGCTATAAATTTCTCAAAGGACGTATAGTCCTTGATTGAAATTGTAGAATAAGGTAATTAAGAGCGTTGAGTGAGGAACGAGTTAGCTAAAATGATGGAATTAGAAATGGTAGATGTCACCTAACTGACGTTTGTCATTAGAAAGAGTGTAAATGTGACATAAACAAGCGAGGAGTAGAACGGGTTAAGGGTAATTAGAGGTGTTATAGCATGGCTAGAGTTGCAAAACCATATAACTGTTGCAACTAGTTGAGTATATGTTTAAAAGTGTTAAAATGAATGAGGGGTTAAGTATAACCAAATTATGGTTAATATTAGACGAAGAGATTTCGAGGATAAAATCTAAATAAGGGGGATAGATTTGTAACACTCCAAAAATGGGTTTTAAGTATTTAATTATGAAAAGGCCATTAGGTAAGTTTAACCGCCAAAAGACTTAAGCATCTGGCTAGTAGAACCAATACAACGTATTGGTAAACGTAAATACAAAGTATTGATATAAGAGTGGATCTGGCATATCCAGAATTATGAATACGGAGTATTTAAAGTCTAGCATAGATACAGCGTATCCATGGCTATGGATACGGCGTATCGATTAAGTTGGACCATATGTATAATATGGTAGAAAATATAATGTGGCATAATTATAAGCAAAATGGACCTAAGGGACTAAAGTGGTCAAGTGTTAATTGAGTTATAAAATAGAATGTTGCCAAATTAGAAGAGCAAAGACTTAAGGGACTTAATGTGTAAATGTCCAAACTTGACACCAGTAAATATCTAGATATTTCCTAGACATTCCAAAATATTCCAGAGAGCTCTATGGTACTTGTGGTGTGTCGACTTAGAGAGAAGAAAAAGGAGGGAAAGACCAATTTTGATGAGCTAGTGATGAAGTAATTAGCAATGATCCTGCAAGTAAGTAACCTTTAATTATGAGTTAATTGAAGAATTAAGGGTTATGGTTTAATTACCCAAATTTGGGGTTTTTAGATAATTGTAGTGCTAAACCAAGAATTAAGGTGTTTTTGAATGCGAGTTAAAGTAATTTAATGATTTAAGATAAATTTGTGATTTTGGGTTATGATCATGAATGATCATATAATAATTAAGATGAGTTTTGGTTATGTAAATTAGAGATGTTAATCGTGTCAGTGATTGTTTGACTAGGAAAGCAAGCAATGAAGAGGATGGTGATTTATAGGTAAATTAGCTTGGAATCAAGGATGGCGATTTTTTGGTAAATTAGCTTAGAATCAAGGTAAGTAACTATGATTAATATGTGATGAATATGAATGTCTTCATATTATGTGATTATAAATGAGGTTGTAGGATTAAAGTCTTGGCTTAGCAAATAACGTTTTTTAAGAGGCTTTCCTAGTGAGATTGCACAAGTGTTAGTTAATGATTATTCAATGATTAAGGTATGTTTGTGATTGTTATGTGTTTAAGGTTATTATGATTATGTGTTATAGTTTATGAAAGTTATCATGGCCATTGGTTATGAAAATTGTTAGTGATATGTGTTACAAACACTTTAAGTGTTCATATCGCTAATATGATGAATGATATGATAATCATGTTTTGATCTAGTTACTTACTAAGCGTTTTGCTTACGGTTTAGTTGTTTAACATTTTGTAGGTTCAACATGAAGTTGGTAAGTTCTTGGATTAAAGCTTAAGGTTGGAAGTGCGCAAAGGAAGAGAATTTGGATTATGTAGAGCATTGTGTTAGATACCAAGCTCGAATCAATGTTGAATCCCCAAGCATTGAGTTAAAGTATTTTGCAAATGTGAAGTGTCGTAATAGTCTTGTTATAGTTGTAAAAGCTTGTTTATTGAAGTTAAAGTGGGTCAAGGTCATTAGTAATAGATGTGTGTTAAAGTATTTGTAAACAAGTCAAAATGGGGTGTTTGGTAAACCCTATAAGGTATGTGTTCATAGGTTATTTAGACCATGAATATTTATGATAATGAAGTAATATATCGTGTTAATGTGTTCTGGAAGTTCTTGCGATGTGTCGAATCACAAAAGTCAAGTTTTGGGTAAACAGGCAAGTAGGGTAAAGTAGTGTAGGTCTAAGGGCTTTGGTCGGCGGCTGGAGGGCCTTGGCCGGTGGCTAAAGGCCTCATAAGGGCTTTAGCCGGTGGCTAGGAACTTCGACCGGCGGCTAAGTGCATCAGAAAGGTTTTTCGGTTTTGTCGTTTTTAAAAATGGCGTATAGAATGAACCGTAAGGAGTTAGAAGGCGTGCCACCCGCCGTTTCGAAGGTAATTGAGTCTAGTTTAATTTAAAGACATTTACAAGGTCTGAATTGTAAATGATTTTGGTCATTTATAAAAGAATGACGGAAGGTCATTCTTGGTCATGTGTTTGAGTAAAGTTTTTAATTTTTTGTCAAATCAAGAGTCGGGAAATAGGCGTTTTAGGAAGATTCGGCGAAGAGACGACGTCAGGATTATAAACCGACGCTGTCTCAGTTGCTTTTCTATATATACAAACTCATTATTAGGGTTTTAGAGGTGGAACTCAGAAGTATTATTTAGGGTACTATTATCAGTCATTTTAGGCCATTTTTAGGGTTCTCAAACCCTATTGTAACACCATTAACTCCATGTTTTGATCAGTGAAGTCCTCTATCTTTTATTCATTTAATATGTCTATGTATTGTTTGATTAGTTATTGTTCTTCGCTTCTTCATACATGCTAGGCTAGATCTTATAGTGTTTGCTTATGATTGCATACGAATTAGTTTGTAGATCCTTTTATATTGCTTCTTGTTGATGGGTGTGCATGTTAGGCTTTAGAAAACTAGGGAAACATGATTGTGTAGAAAGGATATCATCAGTAACAGTCTTTATACTACCTTACCCATCTATGATTGATCACCTCTTAAATATTTTAATGCATGTAATGTACTCTTAGGGGCCTTGCAATAGTCTTCATACTACCTTACTTATGCGTTGCCTTCATGGAATATTACATAGATGGCGGGTTCGTTTAATTCATTCATGACTTAGGAAATATTTACACATCGCATCACAAGGGCGACGGGCAATGGAATTAGGAGAAGCAAACTAAGGATCATGCATGATTAAGTAAACACATTTATTTACCTTTCGAGTTTTCCACCAACGTAGTTTAGTTTAATATTAGTTTAATTAGTTAAAATCAAAACCCCCTCTTAAAACCAGAATTTTACTTGATTTATATAAAATATAAAAATATAAAAAATAATCTTCTTTCAATCCCTTAGATCTTAGTTAGATTTAGTTCGAGCCTTCAGATGCTATTCCCTTAGAGAACGATAACAACCCTCGAGTCCTTGCTATACTACACTACAACGATTAGGTACTCTGCCTAGGGAGTTGTAAACTAGTGCGTTTACAACGATCGCTTCAGTGACTTGCTACAAAAATGAGTTAGAAAGACGAGTGCGGAATATATTTCTAACTTTGAGCAACATCACGACAAATATATAAAGATGGATAAAGAAAATATAGGTAGCCAAAGTAAATATGCACTCAAATCACCCATTACACTAATAAGATAAAGCCATTCATTTATTAAAATAAATTCATACTTAAAAGGTATGACTGTTACAAGGCTAAAAATAAATGTACAAGCATGACTACATTAACATCTTAAAAACTACATAAAGTCTAGTTGATTCTTGATTCATGGAGAATGGCTTAAACAAAAGGTGGGTGAATTTTTATTGTTAAACATCAATGATGTTTAATGGTGAGGTGGAGAAGGTGATGCAAAAGCGGAGGTAAGAAGATACTCAACATGAGAAAACATGAAATGCATTTCATCCCTAAGAGAAAAGATGAGATTGCGATTGTGGAAGCAACACAAATAATGAGTTCCATGGTAGTCAAGGATATTGAAGAAAATGGGATGTCCCATTAAAGATGGTTGAGGTGGTGGTGGTGGAGGTGGTGGTGATGGAGTCTCAAACATGTGATCAATAGGACTGATAGAAGAAAGAGAGAGAGAGTGATATCCAAGGAAGGATGACTTTGGAGTGGAAGTGGTTAGAAGGTCTTGGAGGAGCATCCAATGGGTTGTCAAGAAAAGGGTTAGTTAGTTGAGGAGAATATGCGTTTCTTGAAGAAAAAGGTGAAGAATTTGGTTTTGATTCAAAAGAGGATGAGGTGGTTCCTAGAGTGGATGATGTTTCTTTGGTTGATAAAGTTTTTGATGGTGCATTTGGTAGAGATGGAGATGATGATTTTAGTATAGGGGATGGTGTATGAGTGTCATAATCTTATTGGGTTAGATCCACAAAGAGTTTTCTTAGTGGAATGATAGTGAGTTTGATCTTCTTAGAAGGGTTGGATGAGGAGACTTGAGTAGAAGCCATGGATAGTGAAGAAGAAGAAGAGTAAAATGAATATGATGAAGAAAAATAAGGGAGATGATCATTATTTAATCAAGATGTAGTGGATTATTTTGATAAGGCATGGTTATAGAAGATTAGGATTCCAAAGTGTGTTTAGCAAAATGGGGAAAGGTCAGCTGGGACTATGATAAAGTTAGTCAAATGCACAGAAAAAAAGAGAAAACAGTAAAAATCTCGTGACTCCCTGGAGACGGTCCTATAAATATTGGAACGGTTCTAGATATATATGGGGCCGTCCTATATTTCTGGGGGCTGTTCTCTAGGGTTACGCAATTTTCCTAGTTTTTCCTATTTTTCAAACCTGTGCAGAAAAAAGGAATCCTAGATGTGCCCTTTTGCAGCCATCCCTATTTCCTCAAGAATCATCTAAGCTAGCTAAATTCCAAGAAGAATAAACTAGCTAATTAAAATTCTAGCATGTGATCAAGTATAGACATAGTAATCAACAACAAAATAACAAGCATGCATGATTTCTTTATTGAATAGGAAAAGGGAAGAATCAACTAAGCATGCAAATTTAATCCAAAGGATGATAAAATTAAGATAATCATCCAAGGCAAATATAGTTGCCCGAAAATACTAACATATTATCGTTTCAATTGATCATCCTACCAAATAGCAAGTAGAAAGCATACGAAAGTATCAATACGTCTAAGTAGCCATGCATAGTAAATAAAAATACCAACTTGTCTAAAATAAGTAGTAAACATAATTAAATTGTTTTTAGCAAAATCCAAATTGCTCATTTGTTTTTGCCCTTCCACAAGTTCTTGATTCCCTTCCCAATTGACTTTAGCCCGCTCCTGTGCTCATCTCGCATTTAGACTAGACAGTTGAGGATTTTGGTTTGGCGAGTAGAAAGTGTTTGCATGTTTTGTTCATCATGAGGAGGGTTTATGAACACTTGAGGAACTTCATTTGACAAGTAATTGACATAGGAATTAGGGGAAGGAGAACTAACACGGGAAGTACCTTCGTCATCCTCATCATTATCATCATCTTCGTGATGAGAGAATGATGGGCGATCGAAGGCGAAGGAGGAAGAAGTTGAAGTTGAGTGACGACCTCTTTTCGTGCCATAATCTTTTCTTGTTTTTTGCTCATGTTGAGGAGCAAGAGGATACATGACACGATCACACAAGACATATCGATCACTAGACAACTTGGGAAAATTAGACATGACATGATTGAATAAACGAGTCAAGAACATCCCATAGGGTAGAATCATCCTAGGTTGATGCCTAACGAACTCCATCCGTTTAAGAATGAAAAATGCAAGATTGTATCTCATGGAAGTCGCGATACAATAGAGCATATGACATAGAAAATCCAGAATATGATCTCGGTTGCCACCAAGACAAAAGACATTTTCACGAATAATTTCAACCCAAGTCTTCATGTTGGTTGGGACTTCCTGGGTTAAAATTTGGTTTTCCTCAACATAGACGGTTCGACCGTGGTGGACATGGATTAGGGGTTCCTCTCTATCAAGTTGAATGTAGGGTTTGATTTCATCAGGAGATGGAGGGTTAGTTTGATAACGACCTCCCGAGGGTACACCTAAGGCCAACTTATCGAGTGACCATTGATGAGTAAATGAACATTGTCCGTTTGAGGGAACACGAAAGATTTAACCAAATTTTTCGACAGTGTAAGAAAAGAACTTATTTTGAATGACAAAATCGACCAACAAGTGACCTTCCTGATTATAGGAAAGTCAAAAATTGACTATAGAACTCTAGAATGAATCGGGGAACGATTTGCTCATTTATTTTGAAGACACAATAAAAATCAATTAATCTAAACATCGTATTAAGATAGACCATATCATCATAGTCAGCATTCACAACCTGTTCCTCATGAATGAAACAATTTTCAATTTGTTTAAAAAGATTTTTCAAAGGTAGACCATATTTACCGGAAAGTGTGGGAATATAAACACTAGTGTTTTTGTGGTCGGAGGAAATCAAGCGAGGCATTATCACCTATTATATACACAAAAACAAAAATAAAGTTATATATATTTAATCATTTCGAAATTAAAATGTTGTAAATTATTGTCTAGTGTTTGCCTATATCCAACAAATGTGGAGTTGTGGTTAACTTGACTTTAAACAAAACTTAAGAGTTAACCCAAATGCTCCTTAGTTTAATTTTGCTCATCCAAATGCGTCGAACAATATATATTAACTATATAATTTGAACAATGATCATGAGTTCATCATGCATGAGTGCAAGAACGTTTTTGGAATGTATTAACAATGCATTAAGACATTTTTATGAATTTTCTAATGCGAGAAATTTTTCAAAAATAAATTGGGGTTGCACTTAATTATGCAAATCCTATGTCTACGGGAAGCATAATAGTTATACAATGTGTAGGAACCCGTAATAATCACTTTACTTCACCATGGTAAGAATCAAAGATAAGAAAAAGAGAAGAACTTTAGAGAGAGAAACTAGAGAGAGAAGTTAAAGAGAAAAGTGGAAGGATGTAATATTAGCTTAAGAGAAAATAAACAACCAACACCCTTTTCTACCAAGGAAAATGTTTTATATACCCATACACCATGCTTAGGACGTGTAGGCCTTTTTTGACATGGACCGGCCTCGAGTTTTGTTGGACTTTAAGTTCGTTACACATATGATACATTAATAACTAATGAGTATGGTATTCTAATCTAGCCTATTACAACATTACATAAATGAATGAACGAGACCTAATATTTATAATGAATGAACTTCCTTGTTCGACTCAATATTTTGAGGCTAACAATCTCCCCCGAAGTGAGTTCATTGTGACATTCCTTTATGAGATCAATGAGATTGCTTTTGTCGTTGAGCTCTTGTGGTCTTGGTCTTTGTCTTTGTTATAGGCTTGTTCCTTTATGCTTTGTGATCTTTGATCTTAAGCTTTTGTCACTGTCTTTCGACTTTGTCTTTAGTTCCGAGATCTTTAAATCTTTTCCTTATTTATCTTTATTGTCTTTGCCACTTTGCGATCTTGTGTCTTGACTAACATGCTCATACTTTGCATCATCTTGAAAGCTTTGCTAACAATAATCTCCCTTGATAGACTTGATATCTTAAAGGAAGATCTTGTATATCAGAGTTTGCGGAAGTTTTTGTCTTTAATTCTTGAGCTTTCTTAATTCTTGAATCTTGATGCTTATAGTATGTCTTTGTAGCTTGAGTATGAGCATGTGGTAATGAATCAGACTCTGCTGGAATAAGGCTGCAACACTGTCGTTTGTACATGCATTTGAATGTTAGCGAGAAACAACAGATATGGACGAATATGGCTTTGTAATTCGTCGGAATTCGGTAGCATTAACATCCGGTTCCATAAGGACCATTTACAGTGTAAATATTATACCTATGATCAGGTAGGTTCAATTTGGAAGAACCTCCTTGATAGGGTTTCCAACTCAAAGTGTTAGATCCTCTATACTTGCTTGTTCTTAATATCAGAACATCTTAAAGTAGAAAACACGATATGAGTGAATCAGATAATTACTATCTTTCTGATTGAGTCGTTAATTCATTTACTAGACCGAATCGATATCCAGTTGACACAAGCTTGATTCATATAGAATCTCATAAGTCACCTACCACAGAGCTATTTGATGTTGACTTTGGAAGGATTTCCATTCGTTACTAAAAACACTAAAGAGCATCACTTTGAATGTTCTAGCATAATCGCAAGGATAATGCATAGGACTCTTGTTAACAGATTATGAACTTAATGATGTTCAACAAGTGTTTGTCCTGAAATGTGTCCTAATAAGATTTATTTATTGATCCCTTGGCTCTAGACTCGATTAGTGTATTTTGGTTTTAGTACTCGGAGGATAGAGTAGACTGCCACCTATTCAGTATCAACTAACTCGAAGTGAGAAAGTCAATAGAAGTCATGTGTATCTCCATGACAAATGAGACAAGTATCTATTAAGAGAAACTTGAATGGCTGGGAAGGGTTGTGCAGTGCATCACTGGGTCTATGATGTCTTGTCTTCAATACCAGAATTCATCTTTGTGAATCTGATAGATTATGTATTGACCCGATTTTTGCCTAAAGTGTGTGGAGGGCTTCTTTCTTTTCACCCTTTATCCATACATTTATTTTTCATTCTATAACCCCTTCAATGCTTACCAAGACGTCATTACTAATACCTTGTTGTGATTGTTCCGGTGTTAACTCAATCTTAGTCGGCATTATTACCGTTCTCATTCATCTCCAATCATACCTAAGGACTGCTATTTCTAACTATGGAGTGTCCTTGGGTAGATCCCTTCGGTTCTGGTTGGCTCATAGGACTAATACCTAACCTAACCACCATATGACTTTAGAATCATCATGAATTAAGATGTTGTTGGGTATAAGATCGTAACCATAAAACCTTTTTCGTAGAGTATAAAACACTTTGAGTCGTTTAGATCACTTATTATTTTCTAGATCACATTTTAATTATATTTCTCTCCTTATTTTAAATACTAATTCATTTAGTCTTTGAAATACCAGGCGATTAAAATTTGTCTTGAAAATTCCATGGAGAAAACTTTTAAACTTAGCATGAATTATGTGGAACATTTTGTTCTTGCTCCCCCTCAATTTTACAAATGATTGACACGAAAGAAAATGATATAAAGTTGTAAAATGAATATAAAATTGAGGGTGAGGTAGTGTTGAGCACATAATTTTGAAAGATTATGAAATGTCATTGAAGAATTCTTAAAAAATTATACTCAAACACTGGATCATCTTATAACATACAATCTATTGAGTAGTCATTATTATTACTGAGTTGTTATTAAGACTTTTTATAATGTTTTGAATACATAAGAATTGTCATGAGATGATGTATCCAAAATCATTTAAACTTTGTTTTTTGAAACCCCCCCTTCAAAAATAGAATCAATTGTAATATTGTCATCTTTTAAAATACTGTGAGGGACGGAGTGTTGAACACACAATTTTGAAAGATTTTGAATTGTCATTGAGAAATTCTTGAAAAATTGTGTCCAACTCTTTGAAAAACATATGTTAGAAGACTTCTCTTCTAACTCTAAAGATAAGCACACTGAAGCATACACCATCCTTATTCTTGAGCTCAAAACTTTGAATGTCTTGTAGAAACAACTCAAGACCGAGAAAAGTTGATTTTCTCGTTGTGAGGATAAGTTATCTTTAAAGGTAAACTTTCCTTTATTTAAAGTCCGGGTTATGTACTGATATTTGCACATAAGCCATAAAAAAAATTAGAAATGACATGTTTTAAAAGCATTTGAACTCTTGCTCGAACTTCATTTACATGCATGTGTTGATGTTAATCAACATTTCTAGGTACGTAAATGTTATCGATTCTAAGAGACACGTCGAGAAGATTATTTTTGGAAATTTTTTGATTTTGTATTTGCTTTTTGAAATTTTATTTTTTTGTATTTGGTTTTATAGGTTTTATATTTTTGTAATTTTCTTTTCTTAAAAATATTTACAATTCGATGTTTGAAGAATGTATCAAGCAGATTCATTTGCCAGAACCTCCAGTTCTGCTAGAGTCAAACATCTTATACCAATTCGTCTAACAAGATACTAAAACCTATCTTCGGGTAAGGCTTTAGTAAACATGTCAGCTAATTGGTATTCAGTTTTGACAGAATACAGTTCAACCTGTTCCTTGATAAAGTGGTATCGAGTATGGATGTTCTTGTTACGGGAGTGCTGCACGGGGTTGCATTGTAACAACCGGTAATTTTCAGACATTTAAAAGACTATTATACCCTTTGACTTTTTGGGCCCGACTTGACTTTTGACTTTGACCTTTTTATTGTCAACTAAAAACGAAAATCACGTAACCAGAAATTCCTTTATTTTTTTTTGTTTTGTAAACTTATTTAAATAATAAATTATATTTATTATTTCACATCTCTCACTCACAAATTTATTTTTTTCAAACTTATTTGATTTGAAAATGAGACCAATGACTACCGACTCAAAAATAATTAAATATTATATTTAATTATCACAATTTAATTAATAAAAATATTAAATAAAATTGTTTAACATTTTATCCAAAAAAAAAGTTTGTAGAAAAAAGAAAAAAAAATATTCGAGTTAAAATTTGTTTTAGCACAAAATAAATAACGAATATTTTTATAAATGTTATAAAAATATTTATGAAATAATATCAAGTAAATACTCATTTTTA
>BQNB010021822.1:6892-56892 GCA_026074375.1 Tanacetum coccineum | reverse complement strand
TTCTTTCAAGTAGATAACCCAAGTATTATGAACATGTTTCTTTCAGTTAATTTTATATACCAAAACAAAATGTCTATATGTGTGTATGCTCAAGTCCACAATAATGGTTTTTTAATATGATCTAAGAATCAACTTGCATTGTAAGCAGATCAAATAACTGTTCTTACTTCATCTTTGATATATATCCGATTCAGAAATGACACGCTGAAAACTACTCTTGATCGATTCAATCAACTATCGGTTTGTTTATATTGAAATGTATATTGTTTAGCTTTCTATGACATCGTCCATCCTAGGATTAAAATATAAAAAAGGAAATAAATGTGTATCACGTAGGTTTTTCAATATTTTAGTATGCATGATCATGTTTAAAAAGAAGCATCAACCTTATAACTTGCCAACACCCAACACCATGTGCTCTAAGTAAAAACAAGGACAAGAGAGGTAGTCGGAACAATAATAACCTCAAAACCATGGAAATAAGGAATCTCATAAATTGTTTGCTTAATTTATGAAATAATATGACCAATCAAATTTGTAGGCATGTTATTAGGTACATTATGTAGGCACAAGTATCATTTTTATTTAAATACATATGAGGTGATTGAATTGATTTTTTTCAACAAGAGATCTATGGCTCTTAAGTTACTTGTATGATATAAATAAGTTCGAATCACGAATCTATGGAAGATATCATACGATATGAGAGGTAGATGCTAGAACGATTTACGATTGGTATTGACTCTAAGTCTTAGTAGCACATCGATGTATTATGCGAAAATAGTGTAGTCTTTAAAGTCTGACTTATAATAAGTCAAAGTGAAGAAATTATATGTAGAACAAACTTTCTTGTTAAGAAATTTTGAGCTTAATGTACGAAACGTGATGTTATTAGTAGAAAATTTATGGAATGGGGGATTTTCGTATGAGAAGAATGATGTCATGAAAAGGGAAGAGATTGTGGTAGAAATTAAATACGATTGCGATTTTAGAAAAGCATGCTAAATTTTAAGTAAAGAATGAAGTTAAAATTCAAAAGTTTGCAATTTGTCCGAGAATGGGTATGAACTAGGATGAAAATTTAGTTGATATAATCCTCCGAAAAGGGAAGGAATGAAATTAAGTTGGTTGGTGCATCGATGCAAGATGTGTACGAAAGTGTTTGAAACTGGGCAGAAGTTAGGTGGGTACATGAGAAAACATAGGCCTGAAAAAGAAGCGTTGTGGAGGCAGAAGTGCTCGAAGGAGAATGGAAAGAGCGGTACTATGGAATGTTCACGGGCACATATCAATAGATGCATGAATGAAACTTTTGTCGTGAGCATTCAAATGAAACATTTTTAACTTGTACATCTCCAATCACTTTTTCCATTTTAACGTCAAGTTTTTGCATTGAAAGATGTGAAAGAAAGTGAAAAGTGGTCTCTTGCTCATGCTTTTCTTTACTAAGACATTATTATTCGCACCTCTACCCACCGTTATCATTGCCAAAAAATATGGGAAGTAAAATGAAACATAATTGATACAGAGTTATAAAAACCAATCCCGCCCAATCAATTTATTAGAGATGTAAGATAGGGTGAGCAAAATTAATCAAAAACCGAACCACATCGAAAAATTGAGTTGAATCGGTCCATAAGAACCAAACTGACCTTATTCGGTTCGTTTTTTGATTTTATATATAATGGTTTCCGGTTCTTGTTTGGCTCAGTTCGGGCCAAAAACCGAGAAAAACACAATAAATCATCTAAACCGAACCAGCCTTATAACTAGCCAAGTTGCCAACACCCAACACCATGTGCTTTAAGTAAAAACAAGGACAAGAGAGTTAGTCAGAACTCGAAACAGCAATAACCTCAAGCGTACCAAAGGACGAAGGGCTTGTGTGATTTGTAGTTGAAGAAAATATATAAAGGAATAAAAATAATTCTAAGAACTCATTTTAAATAACGAAAGAAACGCTGCTTCTTAAAACTATATTTTAAAACTTAACAACATTTAAAATATGAAATTATTTAGACAATTATATCAAAATCTGGTTAAGATGATTATAGTCGGCGATAAAAATGAATTTTTGGCTCACTTTTTTTTCCTTTTCTTGCAATGGTTCACTTTGATGAAATAACCTGGTATAGGTGTCCATGTCATCTTTACACAGCTTTTTATATGTTTTTCTTTTGCAAGTGTAAAAATATTTTTTGTAATGTTTTATAAAAGTTTTATTGAGAAATTGTTTATGTTATAAGAGTGTTATGAGACACATGATGACATGATTATTAAAAAGTGTTCATGTCATATACGTAGTAGATATTGTATCGCTAGAGATACGTGAGCATATAGGGTCACACATGTATACATCGAGATACTACTTTAATAGTATATTAGATTTATTTTATTGTATATATATTAAATATATTAATAATGAGCTAACGATAATACTTAACGGCCGTTAGTTAGTTCGTTTGACAAATAAATAACGTTAGGCCTTTTAATTAGTCTGTAATGTACACAATAATCATCTAAGTCAAAAATAAACTATGGGGTCCATATTGATAATGTTTAACCGGCCTAAGGGAGAAAAAAGAAACAAGGAGATTACTTGATCCCTAAGCAATTGTATAAGGATTAGAAAAACCTTAATAACATCTAATATATACAAGGCTTGTGGTATCACATTTTGGACTATGGCTCTCTTTTTTTGTCTCTCAAAAACCGATCGGCCGACCCTCTCACTTAGGGTTTCGTCTACTTAAGGCTAAAATAAGAACAGGGGTTTTGTTTTGCGTATCGTGATTAAGAACTAGCATTCGGTTGGCATTGATTACATGTAGTTTGGACTATAACTATAGAGATCACCTTCTTTGGTGAGTTGATTGAGTTTCGTGAGTTTCTCAAGAACACAAGAGTGTTCATTGCTTTCGTTAGTTGCTCGAAGCAAGAACGAAAAGGTTAGTAATTCAGTTATTGTTTTATGTTAATTAGTTACATCATATGCATCACTTTGGGAACATATCCGTTGCGTATATTACATGTTAATATATGTTGTTAGATAACAGATCCCAACAGTCGCATCACGAGCCATTGTAAGGTGTTTTTATTACATAAAAACTGCTAAAATCGCTTAAAACACTTATTTTTACTTGTTTTCTTGATTTGTTTTGTGGGCAGCTGATGTGTTTCAAAAGTTTTAAATTTATAATGACTGAAAATACCTATTTTATTATAGGGAAACACACGGGTAAAAGTATAACCTACATATGTAGTATAATCTTTTAGGTAAGACCAGGTCGTTCCACAAGGATTTGAGTAATGTTCAAATAATCAGAAAGAAAATGGACTTTAACAATTTTGAAAGTAACTTTTGTTTTACCAGTGATAATAAAGATGACTACTCGGATAGTTGAAAATAATTTATAAGTATTGGTAATGATTAGACCTCGAAGATGGAACCTTAATTTATAAAAAGGATTTTCTCCTCAGAAAATGTTTTCACAAACTAACTTGACTAACTCAAGACTTATATTTAGTTAACCAGACCAAATGTGTCACTCAAATAATCCAGTTACTAGTATATCAAAGCTTATTTGTTTATCAATTTATGAAAGTGGATTTCTTGGCACAAACGATAAAGATCATAGACAAATCTTTAAAACCACATAGATCATAACGGGTCTCCTCGACCTAATAACCGAATGAGTTGATATTAATTAAGGATTGTTAACAAAAGATGGACAAGATAAGATATAATAGGATTGCAATATAAGCTTGAGAATAAAGAGATCACGATCATACCAAATACTTATTCATTATCATAACACCACCGAGTAGTCATGGGAGATTTAGCCTTTCATGGCTAAGTAGTTCATAACATAACTTAATTCAATAAGAAACTTCATTATTTCACTAAACTAGTATGATGTTCTTCTTCGTTCTTGGTTCTTTGATCTTGAATCTCCAAAAGATATGGTGTTTATGCTTGGAGAAAGGGGTTTGTGTGGGATGATGAAGAGTGGAGAGATGGTTTATGTTTTGTGTGAGAGATATTTGTTTTTTGAGATGATATGAAATAAGAGATTTTGAGGCTCTATTGATAGGCTGAAAATCGGATAGTGATGTGCGGTCGCACGACAAAAAGATTGTGCGGTGACTTGTAATTAAATGCATAATATTAAATGTTTGTTTGAGAAAGTGCGGCGCACAGAGAATAGTCGCGTACTATCTTAGTGTAAATTGCAGTGAGCATTAAGTCTGTCTTAAATTCTTGCATATCATATGGAGAAGTGCGGCCACATAAGGAAATATGAGGCGTACATGTTGAGTTAAATGCAAATTTGAGACTGTCTTGACTTAGAAGTAGAGTTGCTGCGCACAAAATGGATAGTTCGTCGCACATTGGCACAATAAAGTTAGAATGTTGATCTTTTCTTGAATAATAGTGGTTCATTTAAAACAGCGTAATATTTGATTTTGAATGTATCTAACCTCGAGAAGTCGTTCAAGTGACCCTGCAAGCAATTTTAAAGCTATTAATATTGAAAAGTTCACAAGAAATGATAAAATATATACAATAACGTCGCATAAGAAAACATGTATAATTTGGGCGTTATCAAATCCCTCTACACTTAGCTTATTTCTTGCCCTCAAGCAATCGAAGCAAGAAAATAAAATCATTTATCGTAACGTGGAGAAAATTTGATTTTTATAAGAGTTTGCATATTAGGTAACTTTTCAGGTATAGACATATAACGTAGCACCTCACGCTAGGGGATAGAGTTTGATATTTAATTCACAATCAGGCCACTCGACAGAGATTAAATATATTTTTTGGAAGAACATACACAATTTGCAAAACAGACATATAACACATAATCTATACAGCTACTATAGAATTGGGCTTATCACATCCCCTTAGGGGCTTATTATTCCTTGTGAAAATAAACGCTCCTAATAGCCCAAAAAATCCTAGAAAAGGAAAACCATTGTTGCGGATTTACATGATCCATAATGTGTGTCTTTTTACGTGCTTTAAATTCATCATTTTTTTAGCTTATTTATGTTTTGACTTGTTTAACTAAATACCATGATGAATACATGGAAAATTAGCAAGGTTTATAAACCTTACATCATTATTATACATGTTTATGTGCTATATGTTTTATATGCAAAAACTAATATATCTATGTTTTTGCATAGCTAGTATGACTTGTTTTTATGTTCTGTAGTTGTTATGATCTTTGTGGCACTAAAAATTTTAATTTCTTCGTCACTATGTGATGAATTAGATCACAAAAAATTATTTAGGAGTCACGACTCAGTGAGGCAACAACTGTTTGTAGGTTTACTTGCTAGAAGTGTTGGGGAAGACTCTGTTAGGAATTCATTTTATGTGACGACATTACCGAATTACCATAGTTTATCATAGTCACATACGAGGAACTAGAATAGGCATCGTTGTATAGTATAGAAGCGTATGGACTATAAATACCCCTCCATAGAGAGTCGACTCTTGTATTATTTTCACTTTTCATATTATTTCACACATTACTTTCTCTTTCTACTCTCTTTCTCTCTCTAAACATGACTATCACATGGTTTGAGTCTCCCTAACCCCCGGATCAATGATTCTTTATTTCTAACATTTGGTATCAAGAGCTAAATAAGTTCAATCTTGGGTCGGTTTATGTTTTTGTAGTCTGGTTGGTCTCAAACATGTCACGTTTGTTTATGTCTTGATTTTTGTCACTTTTGTCATTTTTTATGGTCGATCTGGTAAGAGTCCAAACAGTGTCATGTTTCTCTTGTTACTAGGTTTTTGTGGTTTGGGCTTATTGGTTGTTATCAGTTTATCAAAAGCTTACATCTCACGGCTTGTTGGGTAAACAACATATTTTATTTTTTCTGGGCTTAACTTGTGCTTCAAGGCTGTGGATTACCAGCTAAGAAAGTACAGTTTTTTAATTCCGCGGAATATCATAAAGTTCAGGCGGAATATCATCTTAATTTCCGTGGAATATTGAGAAGTGGTTACGGATTACCTTGAAGTGCCCGCGGAATACAGGTGTATTGATGTACCCGCGGAATACAGGATTATTGATATACCCGCCGAATACAGATTTATTGATATACCCGCGAAATACATGTTTATTAATATTCCCCCAAAATACATAAGATTTATCCTGCATAATACATAAGTTACACCCGTGGATTACATGTTATTTACCCTTACGGTTTATCACTTGCTGACCATACCCAGACTGTGTCAACTCGGTATTTACCAAGTTGACCGAGTCAAACCAAAAATGGACCAGAAAAGAAGGAAGAGATAAGAACAGGGTAATACATTAACACAAAAGAACTGATACCATTCTCACAACAACTACAACCACTACAACAACCTCAATCAAATCCAACTCGGACTTGTGCTTCTTCTTCCTAGCCATTCAACTATATATGGTGCGATTGTATCCGGCAGGAGTTCAAGTAAAACATGTAACACTTTAAAGTAAAATAGGTAGGAGATAATAATAAAATCAGATGTGATGACTTTGACTAGATCCCTAATTTGTAATTTTACTGACAATCTCTTAAACATGATGCAATCTTAAGGTGCGTTTAGTTGATGAAATTTTTTAAATTTTTTCCGTTTCTAAATTCCTAGATAGGAGATTGGTTTTTCTTCTCTATAGAAGAGTTAAGAATTTTGAAAAGCCGTTTAGATATAGTTATATGTTTTAAAAAAAATGAAAAGATGTTTAAATTAACCTATTTTACATGGCCATATTTAAGCATGTTTAGTGAAAGTGTTAAAGAATCATAGATCCGGTGGTCGAGGAGACTCAAACCACAAGATAGGCATGTTTAGAGAGAGAAAGTAGCAAGAGAAAAAAATGTGTGTAAGATAGAATGGAAATGAAAATGTTACAAGAGTCTCAACCCCTCCATGAAATCTATGAAGGGGTATTTATAGCCCATACGCCTCACAACTATACAATAATGCTTATTCTAGTCCTTGCGTATGTGACTATGATAAACTATGGTAATTCCGTAATGTCGTCACATAAAATGAAATCCTAACAATCTTCCCCCGTGGGATGATATACAAAATTACTTACAATATTTTCCTAACAAGTACATAATGATTAAGAACAAGAACTTCCATGAAGCTTCCAAGGCTGATGATGTCTTCTGTGATCTTTGACTTCAAGTCTGCACTCTAAAACGAATCATCTTTGTAGTACCTTGTAGGAGAAATACTGTAATATGCATAAACTAAGTAACCCATACACTTCTGGTTAAGGAGAAGCTTCTGAATTAGCTTCCCCCTAATTCATGCCACATATTCTTCACTACGAGCTATGCTGAACTGGACAATACACGGGGTGACCGAGTCTTTTTCATGAACCTAACAATCTCCCCCTAAGGGAGGTCACCCCTGAAAATACTAGTTGAAGCTTAGCAGTCTTTGAGTTGATCATCCTCTCCAGCTCGTAGTCTTTAATGATATATTTGTACCTTGTGTAGTGATCTTTAGCATTATTCCATCGAGCTTGTGTTTATATGTGATCTTTGAGCTTTCATTGAGATCATCATCCATGGTAATTCTCTTTATCATCCTTGTTGTGTAGTATTGCCTCCATGTGATATTGTGACCACCGGACCGGTATGCTCACACTTTTATGGATCATGATAGCAAGCATCAGAGTTGCGGAAGCTGTGTTGTAGGTCTTTCAGCTATCATGATGTCATTGGATAGGAATATAAAGTGTGAGCATGGGGTTGTGAATTGACATGTCTCTGGCCAGCAGCTGCAACCATCGGGATTCCTACAAGTATACGTTAGTAATAAACAAACGAAAGTGTCTTTGTTCACTTTTGTTGAATAAGGTTGCAAGAACCACGGTTCCCCGTTAATTAGTATAAATACGGCCTGTGATCAGGTAGAATTCCGAAGAATCTCCTTGACATGGTTTCGCAGATGCGCTAGCCGTTCTCAAATCGGAGCGTCTCAAAGTAGACAAAGCACGGAATGAGTAAACTAGTGAATTAAAACCCACTGATTAATGAGAAATTGATTTGAAAAACAGTCGTGTGTCACTCATGAAAGAGTTTTTGTGACACATCAAAAGTTTTATAATATGAAATCAAATTTCATCAGAAACACTTTTGTTTTGAAAGATATTTACAGTTAATGTGCTCAAAAATCAGTTGTTGAGCACATCGAAAGGTTTTCCAAAACTATCTCATCAATTCTATATACTGGAACAAGAGTTTTGATTCATAAAAGAATTACGCATCGTATTCTTTTCCAGTTGTCACAAGCTTGATCCTGAAGAGTAGCTTCACATGTCACCCAATACCAAGAGCATGTTTGATGTTACTCTAGAAAGGATTTCATCTTCATTATTAGTACTTTCGTATCACTCGGATGTTCTGTTCTGGCAATCCACGAGAATAACTCTTAAGACTGTACTTGTTTATCACATTGGGTGAGAACTAGCAATAGTTTGTATTAGTGTCCTAACGAGATTAGGGATGAATCCATCATTGCTCTTAGACTCAATAGTGTAATTTTTGGTATTTAGTATCGGGAGGGCTGGAGCGCCTGCCACCATATTCAATATCGCTACCTCGAGTGAGAGAGAAGAAATAAATGTATTGATCTCTGTGAGACATAAAAAGAATCCTTTGAGGGATCAATGAGTGGCTAGGGAGGGTGTGCACATATCCCTGGGTCCATTGATAGCTTGTCTTCAATGTCAGCAATCAACCATGTGATTCTGACAGCATATGTATTAACCCGGTTTCTGCCTAATGTTTAAGGAGGGCTTCTTTCTTTTCACCCTTTATCTTCAATATTCTTTTTAATTCTTCAACCCCTTCAGTGCTTACCGAGACTTCATTAACAGTAACCCTTTAGTTGGGTATATGTTCCAATACTAGCTCCATCTTAGTCCGTACTATTCCCTTATTCTTACATTGCTCCTTTTTTGTATCATACCTAAGGACTTCTACACTAACTAGTGGAGTGTCCCTGGGAGATCCCTCCAGCTCTAGCGGGATCATGGGAACAGGTACCTAACTATATCCTTATAAACTCAGATAAGTTAAATATAGGGCGTCGTTTTTGTACTGTTCTATTCGTCATAAAACCAATTGAAAATCAACCAGGGTACGAGTGATGTAAACATCAAAGCATTTGTACCTTGATTGTTTTGATTCATTAAAAATGCTCCCCCTCAACATGTGCATCGATCTTTGAAAATGTTTGGCACATGGAGGGCGGAGTACCTGATTGAGTCTTAAGATCACATTTTTATCAGATTTCATATATTAATCATATTTTCTCCCCCTATCAAAAATTTCAAACCTTTTGGTATTTTGGATATCAATTGATTCAAATATGTTAAAAATCTGTTAAAGGTTTAGATTAGATTTCATCTAAACGCACAACGAGTACACATGATGAACTTCATACCTTTTCCATATTTAAGGTCATTCCGGAAAGACAAAAGTCATAACCGCAAAGATAATCAATGTTGTAACTCGTGGCTTTTGGTGTATTATTCCAACTACGTGGGGGAAGAGATGTAAGAAACAGTTTCTGATGATAAAAGAGGTACACAATTGTATGATGATTCCTCCAGTTAGTCAGTATCCTACAAGAAGAAATGTGTTCATCCGGGACGTACTTGATTTTTATGGTACTGTTCTATTCGCCATAAAACCAATTGAAAATCAACCAGGGTACGAGTGATGTAAACATCAAAGCATTTGTACATTGATTGTTTTGATTCATTAAAAATGCTCCCCCTCAACATGTGCATCGATCTTCAAAAATGTTTGGCACATGGAGGGCGGAGTACCTGATTGAGTCTTAAGATCACATTTTTATCAGATTTCATATATTAATCACATTTTCTCCCCCTATCAAAAATTTCAAACCTTTTGATATTTTGGATATCAATTGATTCAAATATGTTAAAAATCTGGAAGAAAAATGTACTGATTCTTTACAAGCCGCTATTGGAGCATATTAATGCTCCCCCTCAAATTAATGAGAGAATCTGTTAGTGTCAGGTATAAGAATTTTGAAGGATTTTGAGCTTAACGAAAAACTCATAAAAAATTTACACACTGACACATAACACCTAAAGATACACTACTTAATAATGTACAAGATATATTATACATTAAGATATGTGACCTAATAAAGCAATCCTCTCTTAAGCAGTTTCAAAGCTTTCTTTCAAGCTTAGAATAATTAAGTGCACAGCGGAATTAGTAGCAAACCACATCAAATATTATTGCTCCTTTGATAATAAGTGTTGATCCCAATCTGAATAGGTCTTTCTAGCCTGTTAAGGGTGGTAGCCAATCTGGATAGATCCAAACTAACTACAAGAGAAACAATGACTATGAACAATATAAGTTATGCGGAAACTAACTTATACTGCTAGGAAGAACAATGAATAAAACAGAACTTTGATTACTATTAATCTGCTAGGTTACAGATTACTAACTATATATATTGGTGAAACTTGTATACAAAACTTATATCTAACTAGTGTCGTAGGGTTCCTTTTATACACTAAGGAAACCCTAATGGGCTTACAAAACGCGATATGTGAAATATCTATTCCTAATATATCTCATGCATATCACATAAGCAATACTAACATTCTATACTAATAGTACTAATACAAAGCTATCAGTACTAAGTGACTATCTTTTAGTACTAGCGGTACTAACTATAACCAGCAGTACTAATACTACAATTGGCAGTACTAATGACTTAGTTAATATCCTTTAATCTTCACTAGCAGTATAAATCTTCAGTGAGTAGTACTAAGTCCTTTGAGCAGTACTAACTTGTAGAAGCCCTTTAATTCCTAATAATAAGCTTAGTGATTAACTGTTTGGGAATCATCAAATAGATCAGCAACGTATCTTCTCACGCTTAAATAATTCTTCTCACATTTCTTCCTACTGGAAGCTCAAGTAATACATACCAAAAGTATCAAGATATCTCTTCCCCCATGTAGTTGAAGAGATGTAACCAGTCTCATTGTATGAAGCCCAAAATCCCAAAGTACACACTCTATCTCATTCATGAAGTTGAAATCGTAGCATCAAAGTCAATTAAGTCCTGGACGTGTGCATTCCTTCCTTCAGGATAATGATGATATTTCTTGTAACACCCAAGTCAACTAAGTCCCGGATGTAGACAATTAAACCCTCCAAGTAGTCGAAATGATAACACCAAAGTCAAATAAGTCCCGAATGAACACATTTCTTCCTGTAAGATACTAACTATCTAGAGGAATCATCATACCATTTTGTACCTCTTTTATCATCAGAAACTATTTCTTACATCCCTTCCCCCATGTAGTTGGAATAATACACCAAAAGCCACGAGTTAAAACACTGATTTTCTCTGCGGTTATGACATTTGTCTTCCCGAAATGACCTAAAATAAGAAAAAGGTATGAAGTTCATCACGTGTACTCGTTGTGCGTTCAGATGTATGTCTCCTTCCCCCTTGCTAGTTTTGATACCTCAGAATCAGCAAAACGTTGTACGCACATATACTTGAAATCTTGTGAGAAGAATAAATTAGCTCACATCTATCCTGTGAGAATCAACTGCTGATCAAATCTCTACTCATAAACTCTCTCTGACTATCTTTACCAACCCCTTTGTAGGCTATTTGAAGTGACCACTGATGGAGTAAATCCGATATACCAAACTTGAAACTGAAGTAGCATTCCCCGTTCTTGTGACTTAAGCTTGCACTAATGTTGGAAAAATGGTGTAGAGAACTTGTGCTCCAAGCAAATCTTTAAGTACTCAATACCCCTCCCAAAGTATGAGACTTTCATCACCTCTTGCGATTATCCACAACGATTTCATCGTGTGACATTGAGTACTAAAACTTAATTCCTTTAAGTGATAGTTATCTAGGTCTTCAACCATCCACCCCGACTACTGGTAACTAGATAACCCAAGACTTCAACTTAAATCTTAAGCTCGAGCAAGTTATCATTGAAAGTTATGCATCTAACCAACCCCGACTTCAAGATAAAATAAGAACACACCTTCGTGAAATCCGACTTCAATATCAAATAAGTTATACCCGATCAACTATGTAATCACTTAGAAAATTACATATCAAATCTAGCCATTAAAAAATTAAGCTTTAATGATTCTTTATTAATGATTGATCCTGGTCACGTAAAATAATCTTGTCACTCTGTCTCGATAATTCCATATATTAACATTAACACTCACTGTCCAAAATTAAAACCAAGTTAGCCAATGTATAAAAATTTCCGTGCATATATGTGGTTAAGTTATTAGCCCACACAAAAGATATTATCCTGCCCATGTCGTTTACTAACCTAGCCCACACCAAGGTATACCCAAATCACTAGCACATCCAAACCTGGTCCAAACTCATCCTAATTTTTTGGGATTAAAGCCAAGTATCTAACCCTAATTTTTCTCATAGTTAACAACCCTAATCTCCTTTTCATACGCAATCAACTCTTATCCAACCTTATCTCTCCAAACTTACACAACACCAAATCACCATGGTAGATAAAACGAATCACCCACAAGACAACTCCTTTGAAATGAATCTCAATTAAAAACCCTTTAACCCAACAATGAAACATACTAATCCATGTTCTTCATCGAATTTAACCACACACGGAGTCAAGAACCAATGAGTATACATCTTTAAGATCTTTTCAATAAGGTATCGGGTAAGTTTCATTGTTCAATGTTTTGTCTCAACGAAACAAAGAGAGAAGATAACAGATTTGTTATCTTTCTTTCTTTATATTCAAATATTAAAGATGGTTTTAACTCATCACAGATCTATAATGATTTTTGTTCATGAAAATCTTTAAAGATTTAGAAAATTTTGAACAAGCTGAGATCTTTGATTTCATTTGAGTTCGAGTCGTGTTGATGGTAGGAGATGGGATAGGTTAGATATGGATTTGTGAAGAGATATTTTTTACGAAGGGTTATAGGTTTAGAAATGGAATTGTTGATGATGATTGTGATGATGGGTTAGGATTAGTGTTGCGGATTTGTTGAAGTTGTGAGGCTGTTGTAGATGTTGTTTGTAGTTATTGTTTCAAGTCAAATCCGAGTCTGTTTTTCTTGTCTTCTTCTACATTTTGTCCTTGTCTTAACTCGGTTGACTAACTCAGTGAGTTGGCCCGGCCAACTCGGTAATTACCGAGTTGACTCGGTTTGACTTTGTCTAACACCCCACACCGCTGTCATAGCAGTTTAACAAACCTCTATCACATATTTAAACAAACCGCTGCGAAATTAAGAAAATCGCTGTCACTTTTAAATCACTAAACCGCTCGTAAAGAGACACTAAAATTCTGCAATTCTGAGTTAATTGTAGGTAGTTAGTATAAAGTGTTAGTAAGATGGTTAAGGTTGGGCTATGGTGCGGGGGTCATCATGATGGTTAACTAAACCCCTTGAATCATTCATATGTGTGTTACATGGACTTAGAGTCTTTTAGCTTGGTCGGTGTAACCGTGTTTCTTTATTTGTATAGTGGCAGTGTAGAGATTTGGAAGTTGCGTTTGAGTATCCAGGTGAGTTTAATAGTCCTATTTTACTATGTTTTTCTTAGGATGAAAATGATGCAAAATGGTTTGATTGACGCATGGACTTTTATGTAGCTATTATATATTATGTGCTAAGTGTTATTTGATTTGGATCGTGGGTAACGTTCCTACCCGTTATTGGTTTCGCCTACTTTGTGGGTAAGATCCTTGGAGGTGATCAACTCCTTGTGATATTGTGTGGATTCGGTACCAAGAGTCTGGAATTTGGAATATCATTCCTCTCCATGACTATTAGTGGAGCGGCGAGGTACGCCTACCTCATTGTTTTGTGGTTTGGATCGGGGGACACGTTCCGTCCCAATGTGATTGTTGTTGAATGCATGTTAGCGTGTATAATAGCCAGCTTAATTGTCCTGCCATGCTTTGTTTTGTTTTTATAA
This sequence comes from Tanacetum coccineum, assembly GCA_026074375.1. Classification (NCBI taxonomy): domain Eukaryota; kingdom Viridiplantae; phylum Streptophyta; class Magnoliopsida; order Asterales; family Asteraceae; genus Tanacetum; species Tanacetum coccineum. The sequence continues at coordinate 42,854 of BQNB010021822.1, read as the reverse complement.
TCACAGTAATTTATTTAAATCTTGTATTGGTGTCGTAAAACCTATGACTCTCACCAACCATTGTGTTGACGTTTAAGCATCATTTTCAGGTGAGCGTTATGAAGATACTGAAGTTAATAAAAATGGCTAGAGAGACCGTTAGGCTGCATTGGAAGTTTTCATTTGATTTCGTTTCGTGTTTTGTTTGCATGAATTCTTGAATGTTTTAATAGGTTTGTGAGACATTGTCTTTGTATTGATGAGACTTCTTTTTCATTAATACAAGATGCCGTTCTTTTGTTTTCGGTATTGTCATGACACATCGTGTCTTTTATTTCTAGTTATGCATTTAGTGATTCTCTATTGTTGACACCATTGTGTTGTGATGATATCCATGATGTTACGCCTCGTGTTTCTGCCTTGGCGGGGTGTGACAGATTGGTATCAGAGCCTTTGGTTATAGAGAAGTAGGTGGTTGAGCCTAGACTATAACCTAGGGGTCCTTCATGTAGATGCATTTAGGGCTTAAGTGCTTAATGTTATAACTGCTATGCTTCCCCTCTATTTTTGCATAGCTTATATATCTCGTATTTTGCTAAGTTGTCATTTTAGTTATTTTGTCTTCCATTATCTGATATGATATGTATTACTTTCTTAGTATTTTAGCTATGTTTTTCCCCTACCCGTAAGAAGTCTCGTTGGGGAACCGTTTTCCCAACTGGACTTAAGCGTTATAAGGAGCCTCTTGTGGAACCGAAGGAGATAGGATAGTTGATCGTTTGTCGGATGCGTGTAATAGGGCTGGACCCGCAGAGTCGGGTGATTCTTGCGGAGGCAAAGTCAAACCCAAAGGAGGCCCAACATAAATTTATCCTGTCCTTTACCTCGTCATGTTGTTATTGATTATTTCTTTCGGAAATTTGTATTTTGGGAATTGTTACGAGACCTTCGTTCCTTTATGTCATTTCGACTTGATTTTGATACAGGTAAGTAGTTGTTTGATGGAGCATCCTTTATGTGTTAAGTTAGAGTGGTTTAAGAGGTGCAATGTGGTATATGTGCTTATATGTGAATTATGATTGATATGGGTAATCTTGGAAGTGAGTACACGTGTGAAAGGAGGCACTTATAATTATGGTGGCCAACATAATTATAAAGGCATCACACACGTAGACTTGTGACCATGATTGCATTTATTTGTGTTTGGTTGTAAGGTGGTAGTGTAATATATTTTTTTATTGATATGTGTGATCATGATAAGGATGGTGGTATGGGTAGATAATTATTCTCTTACCCTAATTGGAGGATATGTTAAGTTGAGTTGTAGAGATAGTAAGTTTCCCTTCTATCTAGTATTTGTGATACATAGTATTACTATTACAGAGGTTGCTCGTTTGCTCGGTTGTTTGTTTGGATTTCCTAAGTCTAAGCTTAGCATCCTTTCATCGTACTTTGTTAGTAAGGATACCTAATTTCTCCTATTCGATGTCTTGATGTATATTGGTTGTTCAGATCCGCTCTTCCGTGATATAGCGCGTTTCGTTTAGTTCTTCGTGCATTGATTAATCATGTGTATCAAACGTTTCTTTTAAAGCACTAATTGTTCCTAAAATATTAGTGTGGATCATTACTCCCTTGGTTGTATATCCCTTGGTTTTCGTAACCCGTTGGCGACGATGCTAGTATCATGCATTAGGTTTTCTCTGTTGATCATTTTAATATGGATAAGACCTATCGTTTTCTTATTGGGTCGAACTGTTGCATGAGTTTTTCTTGTACGAGTTCAGTTTGATTTTATTTTTGATATAGGGTTCCCGGTATTTTCTTCGTCATCAAACAATAGAATTGTGATTAGAGTCTGTACGAGTGTGTTACATCCCTATTTGAATTATGGGCGTCCTTGTTTGGAGTAACATATTTTATAATTGATGTCTAATTATAAAAGCCCTTTTGAAGTATTGAGTTAGTGTTTGGGAAAAACTGTGTTTAATATAATCTTTGTAAATAGAATATGTTTAAATGGCCTATGCAAATAGGATATAAAAATTGTTGAGTGGTTAAATAAATTTTATTTTTATTATAAAAAGCAGGTTTAAAGTGATTCATAGTGGTAAGGTACGATACACCATTAGATAACCATCTCTAGATTTTTATGACAACTAGAATGAATTTTATAAAGATTACATTTAAGACAATTTTGTTTATTATTTTAAATGATTTTTATACTTAAAGGACTTTTCTTTATTTTAAATTAATTTTTATAAAAACATTAGTTAATTTGGTCTTTCGAGTAAAGTCGATAATTGGTATAAGAATTTCTGTCTTTCGTATTGATTTTTTTATGTGTTCATTTGTCGTGGTATGCCTGTTGATTTTCTTTCGTTTGCGCTTTCACTCGGTGCATATACAATTCTTTCTTTCAAAGGATTCTTATGTCATTTATCCAGTCTAATTGCATATTTGTAATCCCTATATGCCTTCTAGCCTTTGACTCGATAATCAGTTTGTTATCCTATTCGATAATCATAACCTTTGGAGTACGATGAGACCGTTGAGTTGTGGAAGCATTGATGTGTATTGTGGAATTGACTGGTTGTCCAAAGAGGAAGTTTGTGATAATAGTCATTGAGAAGGGAGGTTAGATACAGTTGGAAGGGTGAAAATTAGAAACTTCGTGTTCGGGTGAACGTACTCAAGGAGTCGTGAAAACCTTAATGAACATAAAGGTAGATGAACCGAAATTGAGTGATATTTCTGTCGTACGAGATTTTATTGATGTGCTTCTGAAAGATTTATCGATGACCACCACGACGACAAGTTGAGTTCCGCATAGTTTTGGTTCATGGAGCGACGCCAGTCGCGAAGTCTCCATATCGTCTAGCACCCTCGGAAATGCAAGAATTATCCGAACAACTTCAAGAGTTTCAAGACAAGGGTTTCATACGACCTTGTCATTTTCTGTGAGGAGCACCTGTGTTATTCGTGAAGAAGAAGGATGGTTCTTTTAGCATGTGTATTGATCATAGGAAGTTGAACAAATTAACTGTTATAAAAAAAACGTTATCCACTCCCAAGAGATTGAGACCTTATTTTGATCAGTTACGAGGAGCGTGTCCTTTCTTAAAGATAGATTTTCGGTCAGGTTATCATCAGCAACGATGCATATGATGCCATATAAAGAACACATTCAACGAGATACAAACATTTTGAGTCTACGGTTATGCCTTTTGGGTTAACCAATGAACCAGCGGTTTTCATGGACTTAATGAACTGGGTTTGCAAACCTACTTAAAATAGGTAGGTTTGGCATCGGAATACACGGATGACATCCTGGCCTACTCAAATTCCGAAGGAGGAACAAAAGTTTCATTTGAAGTTAGTGTTGAGTCACTGATGAATGAGAAGCCGGATGCTAAGTTTTCTAAGTGTGAGTTTTGGTTGAAAGAAGTTCATTTTTTCTTGGTCACGTGGTCAACCATAACGTATTTACGTAGACCCGAGTAAGAGTGAGGCACTGAGGAATTAGATGATTATTCCTAGGATTGGTAGGTTACTACCGATGTTTATCGTGAATTTTTTTAGATTGTTGAACCCCCTTACTTCACTAACTGAGAGGAATCAGAAGTATGAGTGAAGCGTAGAACAAGAAGAGGCTTTTCAGACTTTGAAGAATGATTTGTGTGATACTCCAATAAAGCGAATGTAGTGGGTGATGCATTGAGTAGAAAGGAGAGAGTGAAATCGAGACGAGTAAGAGGAATGATACTGGCAGCCCAAAGTGAGGCATTTAAGTAAGAGAACGTACTCGCAGAAAGGCTACGTGGTTTAGTTTAACAGATGGAAAGAAAAGGAGACGATAGTTTGTACCTTATGGATCGAATGTGGGTTCTATTGGTAGGAAATGTAATGGATGAGGCCCGTGCATCAAGATACTTGGTACATCTGGGAGCGGATAAGACGTACTATAACCTTGGATACATGATTGGCAGCCACGTGTAGAAAAGAATATAGCTACCTATGTTAGCAATTGTTGGATTTGTTTAAGAGGTGAAGGCTGCAATGCCAAAGACTTTTGGCTTGTTGCCACAGCCTGAGATACTTAAGTGAAAATGAGATAGAATCACCATGGATTTTATCACTAAATTTCCAAGGTCAAAGTAGTGGGTATGATGTGATTTGGGTGATGGTCGATAAATACTGACCCAAGTTAGCTATTTCTCAGCAATACAAGAAGATTTCAAGATGTGAAGTTGGCAAGGATTTATATTGATGAGATAATAGCAAGGAATGAAATTCTGGTGACGGTCAACTTAGATTGAGATGGATAATTTACCACGTAGTTTTTGGCAGAATCTGTGGCAGAAAGTGTTTGAGACGCGATTGGATTTGAGTACTGCTTAGCATCCTTAAGCGGATGGATAAAGTGAACGTATGATTTAGACTTTGGAAGATATAATGAGGTCATGTTGTTTTTATCGATTTTGTGTAATATCATTTGAGCATTCAGTGTGCTCCGTTTGAAGCTTTGTATGGAAGGAAATGTAGGTCGCCTGTTCTATGGGCAGAGATTAAAGAGAGTAGTTTGACTGGACTTGAGGTAGTGCAAGAAACGACTGATAAGGAAGTGTTGATAAAGGAAAAGCCCAAAGCGGTGAGAGATCGTCAAAAGAGCTATGCGGATAATAGGCGTAAACCGTTAGAGTTTGAGGTGGGTGATCGAGTATTATTAAGGGTGTCGCCTTGTAAGGGCATAGTGCGTTTTGGAAAGAATGGTAAGTTAGCACCGAGATGTGTAGGGCCGTTCGAGATCCTTAAAAGAATTGGCCTTGTAGCGTATATGTTGAGGTTACTTGAGGAGTTGAGTAGCGCGCATGACACTTTTCATGTGTCAAATCTAAAAAGTGTCTGGCGGATGCTAATTTGCATGTGCCATTGAATGAGATCAAGGTCGACAAGACCCTTCGTTTTGTCGAGGAACCTGTAGAGATTATGGATCGAGAAATAAGAAGTTAAAACGTAGGAATAACGCGCTGTGACAGTTGGTGGACTTCAAAACGTGGTCCTGAGGTTTACTTGGGAACACGAAGACCAGATGAGGATTAAGCATCCACAATTATTCGTGGAGTGAGTTGTTGAGCCAGCTAGTTAAATCTCAGGACGAGATTTCCTCAAGGAGAGGATACTATAACATCCGTGATTTAATCAGCTTAGTGATACCTTTAGAAGTGGTTAAGAGTTCATTTTGTGTGATTCTTGTGTCTATGATGTAATTAATAATATTGTGCTAAGTGGGTTGAATAGGTGCAATGAAATCGTTTTTGAGGTGTATATCCATCCTCCTATTGAGTGCATTTGTGTTTGTTGTTGAGTAATTTCCATTTGTTCACTTATGTGATAATGGAAAGGAAAGGTGTAATTAGCATGCAATGCTATGTCATATTTGGATGATTTTGTGTTAAGCGTAAATATAAATGTAATTATATTGGGAGATAAGTTAAGTGAGTGGAAATATGGAATGTTTGTAGCAAACTTTCTAATATAGAATGTGAATTAAGAAATGAAAAAGTTTAATTTTTAGAAAGGTTTTAGTAAATTGCTTTTTATGTAAAAAGGTTTATCCAAATTAGCTTAGGTTTTTATGAAAACATAAGGTAATGAAGATAATTAGTAAATAAATAATTAAAATAAAAAAATAAAAACATAAATATATTATATATATATATATCTAATTATATAAAAATATATATAAATATATATATTTATATATATATATAAATATATATATAGGAGTTACTAGTGGCACGTAATATATAAGAACCCATTATATTGTTGGCTAGAACTTTACAGAACCATTTTAAACCAAAGGAATTTAGTATCATTAAATGTTTTTATTTAATTCAAAAGGCTATAATAGTAAATATACATTTTCACTTTATTTTTTACTTTTTTAATTAAAAACGTTTTTTAATCCCCATAGTTTTCGGAATTGAAAAAAAATATTTTTTTAATTTTATATTTTTTTCTACGAATATGTATTTTCCATTAAAAAAAATATTTTTTATGTATTTATTTTATCAACGAAAAGTTTTCAAAAAGAAAAAGGGGGGGGGGGGGAAAACATATATGTTTTTCTTTAAAATGTAAATTTATATTTGTTCAATGTATACAATTTTTTTGAAAACAGAAGTTTATTTGCTTATGAAAGTAATCGAATATATGTTTTTTATACAAATTTCTTAAACACCAAAGTTTAAAATCAACAATATGAACTTTAGAAATGTCAACGATCTTAGAAATATCAAAATCAATCTCTCCTCCGTCCTCCTCAATATCAACACAATCATAAAAATCGTCATCACACTTAGAGTGAGAACAGAAGGAAAAGTGTATTATGAAAGAACCAAATGAACAACCACCAACCCTCTTTAAGGTGTGGAGAGGGTTATTTACACATGTACTAGGGCCGGTCAGCATAAGGGAGTCTTATGTTGACCCGGTTAGCTTGGTAAGTTTCCAAATATTACGCTACGGCTATTCTATGATATATTGGTAGTGACCGAGTCCTTTTTCAATTTCTAACAATCTCCCTGATGACGTACCCCCCTCTTCGGTTTGAAGGCCTCCCCTTCGAAGACTGAATAGGATCTTCTCCCAATTACAACCAATAACCTTTGAATAGTCTCGAGTGGCATAAAACCATCTTCGGGATGGTTACCAGTATGGGAATCCACCACGCGAAGCCCTACACCTTTCGTGGTGGGCCTTCGATGAAACTAGATCAAAGGTCATACAGTCAAACCTACGTTCTCCATCTCCATTAAGGTCTTCCTGCCAAAATAGAGATCGTGGTACACAACCCCAAGAATCACCCCTTAAATCGTGGGACACCCTCACGATCACTGGTCTTTTATGCTAAGCCTCGTCCTATCTCATTTCTACACCTATAAATAGATGTAAGGGCTCCAGGTATGGCTAGAACTCTTCACACACTTACTTATGTTATCATACTTTACCAAATACAAAGCACATACTTACTCTCACACCGGAGGTTATTCGCAGGGACACCCCCTGCGCTTTACTTAACGTAGTCTTTTCATTTGTGTTGACACAGGTTATTCAAGGCTTGGCAACTCAACCATCACCAAAGGAACTCTTTGATCTCATCGAAGCCTGATCGTACCCATATTTGCACAATCAGTGGCGCCATCCGTGGGACCGCTACAATTAGTCCTGTTCAAACCAAGCCTAGTAACTATCAAAATAACTCACCTTCTTTTCCGGCATGACAAGCGGAAGAGAAATTACACCACTACCGGGTTTCTCGACAATACCCATAACTACCACTATGTTTGCTGCCACCACTCCTGAAAACACGCCCATGGCTTATCGTGCTTCCACCTCAACTAATCCCAATCCCGTGATTAGCCTGGCTTTCGTCGAAGCCAATTATGAAGCCCTTGAGTCTCTCTTAAGGGACCGACGTAGGCAGATACATAATAATGATCTCCGAACCAAACTAGAGTACTTCAGCGAAGATTACGATGAAGAACGAGAGATGGAGCCAAGACCTGAGCCTACCATAGCTGCCACCCTACCTCTTCGAGTAACATCTCCCAGGGTCAGTAGACGAGGGGAAAGAGCAGTGGGGTTCGAAGGAGCTTAGAGTAGAGGGAAAAGCAGGTTTGAAAGGAATACTGAAGGGGGGAACGCCTTTAGAAGAAACACCCAGAGGAAATGGAGGTCAGAGTGTAAATCTCCCTCCACTTTTAGCAGCCCATTTAGGGAGAAGCGAGAATGGGCAACCTTTACAATCTTCTCTGACTTCTGCTTATGGAGGTTAGTCACTTCCCCTTATGGAGGTCAGTCACTTCCCAATAACATAAGAGGGAATCTCCCTTCTATCGATACATTTTACTCACACCATGCTCAACCTTTCATACCTGCTAGCTTGAGTATACCTAACGGGTTCATGCCTACTCACATTTACCCTTGTCAACAACCTACGAGTTTTGTTAACGGGCACCATTTAAGCTTCCCCATGCAAACTCCAACAGGAAACCTTCCCATGAGGGGAATTCCTGCCCATCTCCCACAGGATAGGCGCACACCACAGACCTTCACAAATAGTAATATGCCTTCCCAGAATGGTTTCACGTACCCCGCAAATATGCCTACAAAGAGTTATCCTTTTATACACAGCCTATGTACACATTCCCAAACGTGCCTGTATATATCAACCCAAACCTGACAGGCGCTGTCTTGAACCCTGTGGGTTTGGTAACACCTTTTGTGCACTGGATAGAGGATTATCCTCTCCCAGACGGACTGAAAATGCCTTCCTATATCTATTCTTATGATGGGAAAGGAGACCCGGATAACTTCCTGCACCTTTTTGAAGGAGCTATACGGATGCAAAAATGGTGAATGCCGATAGCCTGCCATATGTTCACATATACTCTCAAAGACTCTGCCAGAATATGGTGGTCAGAAAGTAGTATCCTTGATTACGAAGATCTCAAGGCAAAATTCCGATCGCATTTTAGCCAACAGAAGAAGTTCAAGAAGACGCATCTAGCTGTCCACAACATCAAACAAAGAGAAGGCGAAAGCACTCAAGCCTCCATCACCAGATATACAGATGGTACCTTGTAGATCCTGGGTTTACATGAAGAACACCGAATCTTGGGTTTTGTTCATGGCTTGAGAACAAGGAGTTTGGTCGAACATCTCTCCACGGACCTTCCATCCACTTACAAAGGTCTAATGGAGAAGACTTACCCATAGGTTAAATCAAGAGAGGTAGCCACTAATGGTGCCTCAAGCGATCGAAGAGACATTTTCGAAAGGTCAAAGAAATGTTCATAGGATAATAACATAGGACAGAAAAATAAAGACAGATTCTCCCCCTACCGAGGACCTAACCATGCTTTGCTTCCCAGTCTATCAAAAAGTCCAAAGGAAATTCTTGCTACGAAGAAGGCTGTAAGAAGTTTCGAACCACCTCCAAAGATGTTCGGAAGTAAGCGATCGCCAGATATGTCTAAGTATTGTCACTTCCATGAAGATTACGAATACGATACCAATGATTGTAGACACCTCAAAACTCAGATTCAAGAGGCTATAAACTTAGGACAACTTTCGCACCTAGTTAAAGGAATAAAAAAGGAATGAACAAAGTCATCTGACACCCCATGAGGAGAAAGTAAAAGGGATAAAGGCACCACACCCGCTAAAGCTCCCATACTTATGGTAAGTCGAGAAGCCTATATTGCAAAAAGCCTCGCACAAGAAAATACAGACTACGAAGGAAAGGAAATTATATTTCCTCTAGTAGCAAAGGTGAATAACGCACCAGTCATTATAGAGGCCAAGATATTTGGAAGAAAGGTGGGGCGAGTATACATGGATAACGGAAGCTCATGTGAGATTATATACGAGCATTACTTTGAGAAACTAAATCCTACCATCAAAGCCACTAAAGTGGACCTGAAGACCCCTCTAGTAGGGTTCTTAGGAGAACGTTCTTGGTCCATTGATGAAGTTCCTCACAATAGGAGACGCCCCCCTCTCAAGGACATAAACTCTTAACTTCGTTATTGTAAGGTCTTATTCCTCACACAATATGCTCTTAGGCAAAACAGCGATGCAAAGGATGGGAATCATAGTATCAACGATTCACGGAGCCATTAAATTTCATACCAAAAAAGGATTCGGAACTGTACTTTTAGCAGACAAAACTGATGAAGGAACGAAGAGGGCCACAAAAATACTTGCCACAAATGAAGAAAGGGTCCTCAGTTTCGTCAACGCTGAGGAAAAAATCATCGTAAACGACAAGTATCCCGACTAAACGGTGACCATCGGAAAGCAGCTACCTAAACATTTCAAAAAAGAGTTGCAAAACCTCTTAAAGTCAAATACAGACGTCTTCGCATGGACACACACTGATATGATAGGGATTCTAAGAACCATAATTGTTAAAGGAAAACCTTTCAACACGGAACATAAGCTAAATGTGTACAACCATGTTAAGCTAATAAAGCAGAACAAGAGAGGTTTAGGTCCAGATCACAACATGGCAGCCTGTAAAGAAATAGAAAAACTTACAAAAGCAGGGATACTACGGAAGGTCAAGCATCAAACATGGGTAGCCAACCCTGTTATGCTAAAAAAGAGTGATGGATGATGGAGAATGTGTGTGGATTTCACAGACATAAACAAGGCCTGTCCCAAAGATTGCTATCCACTACTAGAGATCGATTGGAAAATAGAATCTCTCTCAGGGTTCTGTTTGAAGTGCTTCCTAAACGCCTACAAGGGTTACCATCAAATCTAAATGGAAAAAGAAGATGAAGACAAAACAGCCGTCTACGCAGGAGAAGGAGTTTTCTGCTACAAAAAGATGTCGTTTGGTCTCAAAAATGCAGGGGCAACATACCAAAGGTTAGTGGATAAAGTCTTATGTAACACCCCCATTTTTATACGTCTCAGCGGAAGGGTCATTTGGGGTGCTACGTCATAATATAACAACTCAAGCATAGAAAACGACTCGAAAAGAGACGTTTTTAAATACATTCATTCAAAATAAAAGTTTACATCATAGGTCCCAAATAGTTTCATAATTCATACAACATTTTTTCAAATCATCTTCGAGTGACTTTTATTGAATGGGCCTTCAAAACATTTAGGTTTCCATAAGCGATAACCAAAATCTCCATCGCCGAATTATCTTCAAGGACCTGAGATAAAACATGCTAAAAAGTCAACAATAATGTTGAGTGAATCCATAAGGTTTATATATAAAAACCATAAAAATATGTTGGGGTTCCCAACATCTAGTCTCCGAACACAAGTATCATTTCTCAAAATTTTCAAGATATAACGATGTGGATCAGACAACGTTATAGGGGGATTATTATAAGCCTCATGAATCGAACGTTACCATATCAATACAAAATGCCCATTATACACCCTCGCTATGAGTGCATATTATTCTCTATACAACGCATCCGTAGTGTCATTTTCTTGACACGAGACGATAGCTAGTCGTCACGGATTGGAGGTGGCAACCTCCAAATAGTACTATTCCATGTATAAGCATATGCCATTACTTGGCAATTAACGATTCATGATTTCCGTGGGTCTTTTATCTAGCGAGTTAATCAAACTTATAATAATCAAGGCTACTAGCATACAATCTCCCTTGTGTTTTATTTTGAAAACAAGCATGTTATCTCCCTCGCGGGTTTATAAAACAATTAAAGTGTAAAAATGCGAGGCTATGAACTCACTTAGTGATGTCGGATGAGAATATCGATAGATAAGAACTTCGGGTGTAAGCGCGTCGATCAACCGAGACCTATACAAATTGTAACGGGTCTTAGGTTTCTAGTCGATAAAATTTAATGAAAACTCATAAATAAATAAGTATATGTATACATGTAGTTTATATGATGATCATACTCTTGCAACATATTTATTTCACACTTAGAGTTTTCTAGGTTTTTAACTTGTTTTTATTAGTCATTTTACTAGTATTGTCCAAATTAGTCCAAAAAGCCCAATAGGCCCAATAAGCAAGCCCATTAAGTTATTAGGTTGATATTATTAACCCAAGACCAGGTCTTAGCCCATTAATTAAGCCCAAGTGGGTTGGGCTTAAAGCCAAGTCCAATATGTCTATTTTAATACATTGGGCCTAGTGGCCCAATTAGGCCTTATGGCCCATTCAAGCTTGTAAATGAGTCTTATTATAAATTTTCGGGTTCTCGAGGTCGGGACATGTTTATTATCAGTAAGTTAACTTTTAAAAACTCCCAAGAAGTGGGTCCTACCACCTCGGGTTTTAGTTACAAAAATCGCTTTACATAGTATAGTGTTCGGGTAGTAGTAAATTTTGTATACTTTTATGTTTACGAAAATAGTCGTAATTTATAAACCGTAAATGGTATAATTTATATATTTATATGCTTGGCTTCATATTTAAGTCCACTTTACAGATTTAAACTCATTTTAGTACATCTTTTAGTCATACATATACATAGGGTTACTTTTATACATAAAGGTCAAGTTACAAATTCGGACTGAAATCTCACTTTCACCATTTTTGATGCCATTTACAAACCATAATGAATTGGTTGATCATCCAATTGGTCCAGAACCTACATGATTTTATCTAGGTCTCATAGTTTTAGCTTTTTAACCAACTCAGTACGTAAGTATGACTTTTTGTGCCATCTGTATAGCAAGGTCAGAATCAACTAGTTTTAGTATTTTGTCCATAACTTACTCAATTTTTACATTCCAATGGGGATCCAATTTGCTACATGATCACAAGACATTTGTCTACAACTTAGAGTATTCAAATCAACTCTCAAAGTTACTCAAAATTCCAGAACTTACTGTTAACATCAGCCCAAAATTTTTAGTGATTTCTAGCTAGTTTCAATAGTTGATTGAGCCATTTTTAACCTAGATCTAAGCATGCATGAACTATTTTATTACTTGATCATCATATATCATACATATACATATACATTTTGAAATCAAAATAAAATGATAACAAAACTTATAAAGTTTTACCACAAGAAAATGATGATGATGATCAAATGATCAATAATAACAACAAGACTTGATGTAGTCTTCAAATCCAAGCTTAGTCTTTACTCCAAAAACACTTTGACCATCATTTTCTCTACCCAAATAGCTTTTATAAAACCCAATTAACTTCAGCCCCTAAAGTGTACAAAATCCTTCTTGAAAACCCTTTAAATCACTCCCAAAATACAAGAAATATACTAGGTTGTCATTTTTACTAGTGTTCTTCTTGATTGATCTTTAAAAATTTATGGAATGGGTGTTTGAGTGAGATGAATGGCGTCTAAGGGTGATAGAGAGAGAGCTAGATCTGATTTTGAGTTGAAAATATGAGTTGTGTGTGTGTTTGATGGTAAAAATTTGGTTTATATATGCATGGAGATGGAGTGCCAAGTGTCTAAGTGCATGAAATGCTATTGCACCATCACCCTAGCCAATCACAAGGGAGGATTTTCCTTGTTTGTGCCGCCCCCCAATGGGGTGTGATATTAGTGGGATAAGTTTAAAAACTTGTCCCACATTTTGTAAATGCGGGTATTATTTGTAGTCGTTTTTCGTAAAAAGTAAAAATAGTACAAGACACGAAAAATAAAAACGAATGCAATAAAAATATTTCTATGGCATTTTGAAAATATAAACGTTGATGCTTAACGTAGGATTCGCCGGTTCTTTATAAATGTTATTTAAATTACAAGTGTAAGCCCTAATTTCTTCCTGGTTAGTAGAGTTCATATCTCAACAAAAAAATTGAAAATTATAATTAATACTCGCGAATAAAATAACGACCTGGAATTGACGGATTGTCACAGCATTTCCCCTTAAAAGGGATTTCGTCACCTGTAGATAAATTTTCTTGTCGCCGCTTCTATTAAAATCAATGAGATGTGGGTATTTCTTCATTGGTCATCACCGTTCCTATAGTTATTCCGGTCCATTGCTCGAGTTCCATCGAACATTTTAACTATAGGAATGACGACTTTTCTTAAGTTGTTTCACTGTCTTATCCTGATTTTCAATGGGTTCTCGATGAAATGCACTTCTCGTCGATCCCTTACTTCGTGAGTGGAATATAAGATCTTCATTTGATAAACATTTCTTTTATAATTCGACACATGGTAATGTATTCGAAACTCATTGAAGCTCTGGCCGGTGGGTAATTTCAGTTTCTATGCCTTCGGGAACTACTCTTGATTAAATCTTGAATGATCCAATATAACGGGGACCTTTAATTTTCCTTTAATTTTCCAAATCGAACAACAACTTTCCACGGTGATACTTCTCGATAACCTGTCACCACTGTGTACTCCAAAGGTTTACGTCTCACATCCGCATAACTTTTCTGTCTACTATGAGTAGCCAATAATCGGTTCTTGATTTGCACAATCATTCCCGTCGTTTCACGAAATCATTTTCCTGGCCCATGAGTTTAGACATCTCAATTTCACTCCGGCTACAGGGTCTCTTACTATTTTCTTCCGTAAAGAGCTTGAAAGTTGAGGCTTTATACTAGTAGTGATAATTATTATTGTATTAGGAATTAGCCAATGGTAGTTGCTTATCCCAGTCACTACCAAAGTCAATCACGCAAGCACGCAACATATCTTCCACTGTCGGTATCGTTCTTTCACTCTGACCATCAGTTTCAGGATGGTAAGCAGTGCTCATATCTAAATTCTTCCCAATGACTTTTGAAGGGATCTCCAAAAATTCCGGATGCAAAACGAGGGTATAGGTCTGAAATAGTCGACACGGGCACTCCGTGCCTACAAACAATCTCATTAAATACAAGCGAGTAAGGACTCTCCATCTTACAACTTCCCATTATCGGAATTAGTGACAGACTTTGTCAATCATTCAACAATGACCCAAATATGTCATATCTCAGATGATGTTCTTGAAGCTTTGCAAATGAAAATCCTTTGTTATTCTATCCATACTTCCAAACATGGATTTCAGGATTTGTAGTAATCCATGAGGCTTTTGATGTTCGACTTTGAATTTAGCACAAGTCAAGCAGTACTGACATAAGTAGCATGCAGCCTTCATATTCGGCCACCAGTATAACTTCTTCAAATCATGGTACATTTTGTCTGATCCAGGATGAATGGAATATTTTGATTTATGAGATTCCAACATGATTAGGTCTCTTAATCCTCCAAATAATGGTAACCATATTCGTCCTTTAAGACACTTCATACCATTGGACCTAACTTCAAATGGCTCTCCTTCGCCAAGAAATCCTTCGGCTCCATTATTCTCCTTCTTGCACGCTTCAACTTGTGCATTTCAAATTTGTTCAGGTAAATTATTATGCACTATCACAACCAAAGCACACACTCGAATCGGCTCCTTATCCTTCATGCTCAACGCATCAGTGACAACATTCGCCTTCCCTGAGTGATAACGGATAACACAATCGTAATCACTCAGAGGTTCAATCCACCTACGCTGCCTCATGTTTAGCTCTTTTTGATCTTAAAATAATTTATAGGCTTTTGTGTATTCGGGTGCATATGTACATTAGTGCCGTACAAGTAATGTCTCCATAGTTGAAGAGCAAAAACCACCGCTCCCAATTCCAAGTCATGGGTCGTGTAGTTTTCCTCATTCTTTCTAAGTTGTCTAGAGGCGTACGCAATCACCTTTTCTCGTTGCATCAAAATAGCTCCAAATCCTTTAAGGGATGCATCACAATACACAACAAAGTCTTTGCTTCCTTCGGGTAGTAATAATTCCTTCGGGTAGTAATAATATTGGCGCACTACACAATTTCAGCTTCAATGTTTGAAATATCTCCTTTTCGTCGTTGCCCCACACATACGGCTTATTTTTCTAAGTGAATTTAGTTAATGGTTTGGATGTTAGAGAAACTCCTTAATAAACCTTCGATAATAACCTGCCAAACCCAAAAATTTTCACACTTCCGTTGGTGTAGCCTCTGCAGCCTAATTTTTAATGGCTTTGAATCTTCGCAGATATCATGAACTTCACTTACTATCATCTCATGGCAAGTAATTGAGGGTTCTAAAGGGGGGCACCTAAATCACATTTCGAAAACTTAGAGTACAACTTTTCGCTCCTTGCAAAATTCAAGATAGTCTTCAAATGTTCACCTTGTTCTTATTTATCTTTGGAATAATTGAATGTCCTCAATGAATACCATCACGAGTTATCAAGATTCGGTTGCACCGCGATTCATCAAGTCCATGAATACTGCAAGTGCATTAGTTAGTCCAAAAGGCATTACCTGAAACTCATAATGTCCATAATGAGTTCTAAATGTTGTGATTAGAATGTCTTCCTCGCGGATACGAAGTTGATGATAACCAGACCATAAATCAATCTTCGAATAAACACTAGAACCTTGCAGCTGATCAAATAAGTTATCAATCCTCGGTAATAGATATCGATTCTTGATCGTCAACTTTGTTCAGTTCTCGGTTATCAAATGCATATTCGGACGATTCCATTCTTCTTTTCTCACATATAAACAATACCGGAGCTCCCCACGGTGACGAGCTCGGTCGAATAAAACCTTTCTCCAACAACTCTTGTAGTTGCTTGCGACACTCATTCATTCGGATGGTGCTAACTATTTGGCGCACGGGCCAAGGTGCGCACCGAGGATAAGATCAATAGGAACTCACCTTGCTGGTGGCGGAAGTCCAGGTAAATCTTCAAGAAATACCTCGGGGAAATCTCGGATAACAGGGACATCTTCTAATCGCTTCTCTTTCGGTTCTTGCTCGGTTACTTGAGCTAAAAATAGCTCACCACCTTTCTCGATATACTTTCGAACTTTAATACAAGAAACGATCTTCAATCGGGAATTATTTCTATCACCTTCGATAACCAACGTCTTACCTTACAAGGGGAATCCTAACCTTTTTCTCACCACATAAAATAGTGGCATCATATCGTGATAACCAATCCATCCCAATAATGATATCAAAACCTCCTAGTTCAATAACCATTAAATCGATTGGAAAAGAACGGTTTAAAAGATTAAGTGTACACCTTTTTCACACATTATTGGTACTTACTACTTCTCCATCGGCCAATTCGACTTCATAGCTAGGAATAACTCTCAAACCTCTTTCGAATCAAGGATCCAAGAGACAGAGTTAGCAATTGAAGAGCGAAGTCAACGCGTGATTCACACGGGCGAATTTCGAGTCAAAAGAGAGACGCATACCATGATGGGTATGCATAAACCCCGTACTTTCATAATTCGTTATTCACATCCGAAGGCATCTCGGATCTTTACCCACGTTACTCAAAGGAGGATTAGTCGAAAAGAAAGGATAGAAACGTCGAAACTTCAAGTCGGGTATCAGTAGTCGATAATTTGGATAAGTGTCCAAAGAATTTCATGATGAAAACAAAGGAAATAAGAGGTAGAATAACAATTGTCATGTAAGACCGCATCCACAGATGGTTAATTCGATTGGGAAAAGGATAAGGGCACATATGTAGATGTCCCTAACTTGTAATACTTGCAAGCCAAATTTTTTTTCGGAATTACGGTTAAAAATTGATCTTTATCAAAATCTTACGGTGACTACTATTCAACCTTGCATGGCCCCTTCTAAATTATACGTAGGTGCACGACTATGTATAATTCAGGAATAGCAATGCAATGCTCAGTTCGTCAAACTAATGTCATCATATTTAAATGTATAATCATGCTTAATTATAAGATAGAAATCAAAAATGATTTTACAGAACCGTTCATAGTATGAAAGTAATTTAATTTACAAGATGTTTAATAAATAATTTTATGGTGATAGCAACTATTTATAATTCTCCTTAAATAATATAAAATGTTGACAATTTAAATTTTTCTCAGGTGATATTATATTAAATTATTATACAATAAGTGGTTTGCTATGGAGC
This sequence comes from Tanacetum coccineum, assembly GCA_026074375.1. Classification (NCBI taxonomy): domain Eukaryota; kingdom Viridiplantae; phylum Streptophyta; class Magnoliopsida; order Asterales; family Asteraceae; genus Tanacetum; species Tanacetum coccineum. The sequence goes on along the minus strand of BQNB010021822.1, from coordinate 25,382 downwards.
GTTGTAATGAGTGGATCTCAAATGAATGGTGAAATGATTAAAATTGTTAGGAAATGTGTTTAGCCAAAATTATATGTGATCATGATATCGATGGCGATTGAGATACGAGGAGAAGAAATTAAAAACACAATTCAAATCATAATGAGTATTTCATTCAATTATTGCACTTCAAACAATTTATTAGAACAGTTAAGAAGAAAAACAAGAAAAGAAAGATACAACGAACACACATAGAATTTAGATAATCAAAAGATAGTCATTCATTAATCACAACGAGTCATCATGCTGTATCGTCACCCATTACATGTCTCCATCTAATGCCTATAACAACTCCAAAAGACTAGTTCTACTAATGACATCGTAGTTTAGTTAGTGATTACAAAAGATACTACAATGACTAAATAATCTACTAAGAGCTTCACTAGGTGGTCACGGGCTCGGCAAGGTCCCTCGGTCCCCATCAATAAGTAGAGTTCTTCGATTTCTTTCTCGGACGCTCGTGCCTTTCTCCATCGGAGGTGGCTTAGGAAACTGACCCAATGCGGAAACATCTCCATAAAACCTCTTGTTCCACCCATAAGATGCATGTAATCTCCTCTCCACCATATCATGCTCCATACGAGCCAACTTTAACTTCATCTCAGCCTCCACCAACTTCTTCTTCGAAGTAGCATTCTCCGTGCTCTCTAACACCTTCAACCTCTCTAAAACATCACCCAAAACATGCTCAACGTTTCCCAAATCATGATTAGGTATCTCTCTCTCTTTTTCCCTGATCTTATTCTTTGATTTCAGAAGAGCAAGCTCAGTTTGGCATGTTCCCCTCAGCTTCATGTCTCAATGCCCAAGGTGCACGGGACACCTATAAATCATGTCTCAATGCCCAAGGTGCCAATCCACCGACATAAGATGAGTCATGAGAAGAAGATGGCTCTCTTACCTCAAATACACCCCTCGGAAAGTCGCGAACAACATAAGGCCTTTGGGTAATAGTCCCAAAAGTGTCCTCAGGTGCAACGTCGGCCTCCTTTTCCTCTGACTCAGAATCGGATGATACAGAATCAGATGACTCTGCATTAGGTGGCTCTGCATTAGGTGGCTTAGAATTGGATGACACACCTCCATGTGGCAGGGTTTTGTCACCCTCCACCTCATAAGGAAATATCAACTCAGCATCGTCATCGAGCTCAATCTCAACAATCCTTCGTCTTTAAGTATTCACTCTTTATTAACACCTTATTTATTTCCATCATTCTCCTCTAACCTACCAATCTAAACCATCGGGCTGATGTGGGTCAACATGTGAGGCAAATTGATTCACAAGCCCATTATTCGGTTCTGGTTCTTCTTCCGGGTCTTCTTCCGGATCTTCTTCCGGGTTTTCTTCATCATCACCATCATAATCAACTAAATCAACGTCGTCGGGAATGTCAACCATTTCGTTGGGATCATGGATATCCACAACTTAGTTCGGCTCGGGAACAACTGGGTTCACTTGGGGAATTAAAAAAATTAAAACTTTGTTCGGTTTGTTAAGAGGGTTAGGTTCTTCATGGACAATCCGCGTCGTATAAATAGCTCGTATTAGTATTAAAAATAATCAAATATTCAACATTTTATATTCAAAATAAATGAAAATCTCATACTACCACATATATATATTTTTCCATATATATATATTATATATATATATATATATCGATAAATAAATCCTTCTCATTTTTGTCCCGTCGGTAATTCGGAGATTTCTTTTGCACCGTTATTAGTCACAAAGTTTTCATAAAAATTCTTAGTTCTCTAGTAGAGAACTATAGTATGAATAAAAAACTTCGGAAGTGGGCGCGTCAATACGAGGACCTATAGAAATTGTAACAAATGTCTAGGTTTCTAGTCGATAAAAATTAATGAAAACTCATAAATTAAATAAGTATATGTATACATAGACATGTATTTTATATGATGATCATGACCCAATGATTTAATTATTTCACACTTAGGTTTTTCTAGGTTTTTAACTAACTTTCTATGTGCCATTTTTATTGATGGTCCAAGTATATCACAAAAAGCCCCATATAGCCCATATGTAAGTCTCATTAAGTGTTTAGGATGATATGATTAACCCTAAGACCAGGTCTAGATCTTAATTTAATCCCAAGTGGGTTGGGCTTAAAGCCAAGTCCAATATGTCTTTTTTAATACATTGGGCCAATGTGGCCCACATTAGGACCTTATGGCCATTTCAAGCTTGTAAATGAAGTCTTTATTATCAGTTTTCGGGTTCTCCCAAGGGGCGGGACATGTTTATTATCAGTAAGTTAACTTTTAAAAAATCCCAAAAAGTGGGTCCTACCACCTTGTGTTTTAGTTACAAAAATTGCTTTACGTAGTATAGTATTCGGGTAGTAGTAAATTTTGTATACTTTTATGTTTACGAAAATAGTCGTAATTTATAAACCGTAAATGGTATCATTTATATATTTATATGCTTGGGACTTCATAATTAAGTCACTTTACAGATTAAACTCATTTTAGTAAAACTTTTAGTCTTACTTATTACATAGGGTCCCCACTTTTATACATAAAGGTCAAAGTTACATTTTTGGACTGAATATCTCTTTTCCACCATTTTCTGTTTGCCATTTAAATACATAATGATATGGTTGATCATCCAATTGATCCAGAATACTTGATTGTATCTAGGTTCAGAGTTTTAACTTTTTAAACAAACTCAGTAGTAGTATGACTTTTTGTTCCATCTGTATAGCAAGGTCAGAATCTACTAGTTTTAGTGTTTTGTCCATAACATACTCAATTTTTACATTCCAATGGGGATCCAATTTGCTACATGATCACAAGACATTTGTTTACAACTTAGAGTCTTCAAATCAACTCTTAAAGTTACTCTAAATTCCAGACTTACTGTAAAATCCTTCTTATAAATTTTTTGTGATTTCTAGCTAGGTTTCCAATAGTTGATTAAGACCATTTTCTAACCTAGATCTTTGCATTGCCCAATGGACAATTTCACTTTGATCATCATATATCATACATTTACATATACAATAAGGAAATCAAAAATGAAATAATAATGAAAACAAATAGAGTTTTACCCTAAATAAATGATGAGAATGATCAATTGATCAAAAAAACAATATAACCCTTCTACTCCAACTTTGATCTTCACCCAAATTATTTTAGATCACCATTTTCATTACCCAAAAACTTGATAAACTTCTTGTTTAACTTCAGCCCCAAAATGTATGTAAAACTTCTTGAATACTTCTTTAAATCACTCCCAAAATACAAGGGTTACACTAGATATTCATGTTTACTAGTGTGGTTATTTTGTTTGATCTTTAAATTTTGTGAAATTGAGTGTTTGGTGTGAGTGTTGGTGGCGTCAAGGGGTGAGATGAAGAGAGAAGAAATGCAGTATTTTTTGTGTAAATATGTTGATATGTGTGTGTTAATTGGTTCAAAAGTTAGTTTTATATGGGTTTAGGAGAGATTTGCCAAGTGTATAGCTTTGGGTCAAGATTAAACACAAGTGAACCTCCCACCTTTGGTTTTGTCACCCTTTGCATGGTGAGATTAGTGGGATAAGTAGTTTACTACTTGTCCCACTAATTGTTAAGGCGGGTATTTTCAAAGTCCGATATTTAAAAAGGTACGATTTGTAGTCGTTTTTCGTAAAACGTAAAAATAGTACGAGACACGAAACATAAAAACGAATGCAATAAAAATATTTCTACGGCATTTTGGAAATATAAACGTCAATGCTTAACGTAGAATTCGCCGGTTCTTCATAAACGTCGCGTAATTTACAATTGTAAGCCTTAATTCTCCCGGTTAGTCGTGAGTTCATATCTTAACATAAAAATGAAAATTATAATTAATACTCGAGAATAAAATAACGACCTAAAATTGACGGATTGTCACAAACTACCTAAACAGTGTCTGCACTAAAACTTCCAGTGCTTAAAACTGGAGATTATGATCTATAGAGCATGATAATGGAGCAATATCTTACTCATACTGATTATTCTCTTTGGGAGGTTATTGTGAATGGTGATGCACCTGCTATTGCATTAACTAGTACTAAAGGTCCCATTCCTCCCAAAACTGCTGAACAAAATATAGCAAGAAAGAATGAATTGAAAGCAAAAAGCACTTTGTTGTTAGCCATTCCTGATGAGCACCTATTGAAGTTTGATGGAATCAAGGATGCAAAGACCCTATGGGAAGCTATCAAGACTAGGTTTGGAGGCAACAAAGAATCAAAGAAAATGCAGAAAACCATTCTGAAGCAGCAATATGAGAATTTTACTACATCAAGATCTAAAGGATTGGATAAAACCTATGATAGGTTTCAGAAACTCATCAGCCAATTGGAAATTCATGGTGAAGTAATCTCCCAGGAAGATGCAAATCTTAAGTTATTAAGATGTCTACCATTAGCTTGGAAGAATATTGCCTTGATTATGAGAAACAAATCTGATCTAGACACAATGAGCATGGATGACTTGTATAACAACTTGAAGGTGTATGAAGCTGAGATTAAAAGCCAATCAAGCTTAAGCTCAAACTCTCAGAATGTGGCTTTTGTATCTTCAGAAAACACTAGCAGTACTAATGAAGCAATTAATACTACTCATGAAGTTTCTACCGCTAACTCATAGGGACAAGCTTCTTCCTCATCCTATGCTGATGATGTTATGTTTTCCTTCTTTGTCAGTCAATCTAATAGTCAACAGTTAGACAATGAAGACCTGGAGCATATTGATACTGATGATCTTGAAGAGATTGATCTCAAATGGCAGGTGGCCATGATTACCATGAGAGTGAAGAGATTCTTAAAGAAGACAGGAATGAAACTGAACTTCAATGGCAAAGAAACTGTTGGCTTTGATAAGACAAAGGTTGAATGTTACAACTATCACAGGAGAGGTCACTTTGCTAGAGAATGCAGGGCACCAAGGAATCAAGGGAATAGAAATGGAGATGTTTCTAGAAGAATTGTACCAGTAGAGACTCCTGCAAATGCCTTGGTTGTTCAAGATGGGATAGGTGGTTATGATTGGAGCTTTCAGGCTCAAGAAGGACCCACAGTCTTTGCTCTAGTGGCCCATTTATCTTTAGGTTCATCCAGTTCATCAAGTTCGGACTCTGAGGTATCCACTTGCTCTAAAGCTTGCTTAAAATCCTATGAGTCTTTAAAAGAACACTTTGATAAACAGAAAGAGCAACTTAAAAAATCTAACCTAGAAATAATAGGTTATCAATTAGGCTTAGAATCATTAGAAGCTAGAATTGTTGTTCATAAAAAAATGAACTTGTTTATGAGGAAGACATTACATTTTTGAAATATGATGTTAAGATAAGAGATAATTCCATTATAGAGCTTAAAAATCAGTTAGCATAGGCTTTAAGAGAAAATGATGATTTGAAACTGAAATTAGAAAAGTTTGAAACATCATCTAAGAAACTAACTGATCTATTAAACAGTCACATAAGTGTTAATAACAAGAATGGTATTGGTTTTGAAAGTCAAATGACTGAGAATGAACTGCATGATATTAATAAGAATAATAGAGAAGTGCTTGTAAGTGCATCTGATAGTAGTGTGAATGAGATTGAAGAGGAAAATAATTATGTAAATGATAGGTTCAAGAAGGTTAAGGGATATCATGGATTTCTTCTTCCCTACATTGGGAACTACATGCCCTCAAGACCTGACTTGTCCTTTGTTGGATTAGATAATTCTATCTATAAGACTAATGTGAGTGAAACTATCACTAGTATGCCTAGGAATAAACCAACATAACATGGTCGCGTATTTGGAAAAGAATGATGAGAATGCAGAATTTCATCAGATAGTGTACTTCCTCTCTACATGTTCGATCAACTATGCTCTCACTGTAAGTCCCACTATCTATGCTTCTTATATTGAACAGTTTTGGAACACTATCACTTCTAAAATAGTCAATTCAGTTAAGCAAATACATGGCATAGTTAATGGCAAGGCAATAGTAATATCAGAATCATTAGTGAGGAATGATCTTTTCTTTGATGATGAGGATAGTATTACTTGCCTCACAAATGATGAAATTTTTGAAAACCTTGCATTGATGGGGTATGAACAACTTTCAACAAAACTTACTTTTCAAAAAGGTTCATTCTCTCCATAATGGAAATTCCTGATACATACCATCCTTCACTGTATAAGTTCAAAATCAACTCGCTGGAATGAGTTTTCAACCAATTTGGCTTCAGCGGTTATATGTTTGGCAAAGGGTCAAAAATTTAATTTTCTAAATTAATTTTTGATGGTATGTTAAGGAACTTGGATCCAAAGAAGTTTTTAATGTATCCAAGGTTTTTACAACTCTTTTTGAATAACCAGCTTAAAGATTTACCAGAACCTTTTAATGATACTTATGAAACATCAAGCCATATTGAGCAATATTGAGCAAATACTCCCATATCCATCTATATATCAAAGAAAACACATAAAGACACAAAAACATAGAAGAGCCAAAAAGGTCACTGAGTCACCTCAGACTAGTGTGCCTCTAGACCTTGGAGCAGACTAGGTTGTCCATAAGGAGGGGGTGACAATGTGGAAAGGGCTATCACTATTGATGCTAGCTTAGTTGCAGCATAGGACAGTGATAACATAATTATGACCCAGACCACGGCAATCCCTAATGTTGACATTCCTCAGGGAATGGATACAGGTGGCAGTCCCAGGCGCTAAGAAACCATGGGGGGTGCTCCTACTCAGACTAGGTCTGAGAGAGTGCTTAAACAGCCTAGTAAACCATCTCTCCTAGAAGATCACACATCTGGAAGTAGGGAGGGAAGGATGGAACAATCTTTTGAATTGATGGATATTGTACCACCTACACCCCATGATTCACCTCTCCTAGGAGGTTACACACCTGGAAGTGATGAGGGTAGATTAAAATTGGAAGAATTGATGGTTATGTGTATAAAATTGTCAAAATAGGTGCTTGACATGGAGAAAGAGAAGGATGCTCAAGCTGTGGAGATCCTCAAACTAAAGAAAAGAGTCAAAAAATTAGAAAGATAGAGGAAGTCAAGCATCTCACACCTAAAAAGGAGGATATACAGGCAGGTTCAGTCTTTTGATGATGATTTGGATAAGGAGGATGCATCCAAATAAGGGAGGACAAGTGACAAGACAAAGCCAATGTTTAAAGAGAGTAATTTTGATGATCTTGATGATCTGGTGGATGAAGGAATGGCTTTTGTTCAAGAGAAAGATACAGAGAATCAAGGAAAGATTGGTGCTGATGACACATAAGCATTTAATATTACTGGTGAGGGAGTTAGTACTGCTGCACCAAGGACTCCTCCTACAAAAATGACATTCTTTGATGATGAGGATGTTACTATAGCTATAGCTCAGACATTAATAAAGATGAAGGAAGAGAAAGCTAAGGAGAAAAGAGTTGCTATTAAAGATGTAGAAGACTCTTCTAGACCTATCAGATCAATAACTACACTTTAACCTCTTCTAACCATTGATCCTAAAGACAAAGGTAAAGGTATTCTACAGGAGACTAAACCTGTAGAGAAGACAAAGAAAAAGGTTCAAGGTGATGCACAGATAGAAAGAGATGCTGAAATAGCCTTAAGACTTTAAGCAGAATTAGATGAAGAACTCATAGTAGAAAGAGAAAGACAAGAAGAGGCTTCTAAGGTTGCTATAGATGATATGTTTGATGAGGTGCAGGCAAGGATAGATGCTGATTATGAATTGGCTGCTAGAATGACACAAGAAGAACAAAAGAAGTATACAATTGAAGAAAGGGCCAGGTTATTGGTAGAATTCTTTGAAAGGAGAAAGAAACAGTTAGCAGCTGAAAGAGCAGAGGCAATCAGAAACAAACCACCTACTAAAACACAGTTGAGAAATCTTATGATGACTTATATAAAGAAAATGGGTGGTTACAGACATAGTCAATTGAAAGGAAAGTCTTATGAAGAAATCCAGGGGTTGTATGAAAGACATCAAAAAAGGATTCAAGATTTTACACCAATGGATTCAGAGAAAGAAGCTCAGAAGCCAGGTAAAAGATTTAAAAGAGTTGCAGGATCATATGCAACATAGAAGTCACCCAAGAACTTAAAAGTAATGAAATCTGCAAAGGATGTTACAAAAAAAAGAAGTAGCAAAGTATGAGAAGGAGAAAGAAGAACTTAGGTTAAGCTTAAAGATAATCTCTAATGATGACAGTGAAGTGAACTATAAGCCACTATCCAAAAAATTTCCTATTGTGAATTGGGAATATCAGTTGCTGGGAAATATGGAAGAAAAAGACATGTATGTTTACAAATTAACCAGAGCCGATGGAAGTTTAAGTTATCATAGAGACACACAAGCCTTCTTAAGAAGACTTGAAAAGCAAGACTTGAAAGATCTATACATGTTAGTTCAAGAAAAGTTTCAAGATCATCTTCTTGAAGGTCATTATTTGTTGCTTTGGGGAGATCTAAGGATGATATTTGACCTAGATGAAAAAGGTGAACTATGGATGAATCAATTGGATTGGAAATTGCTGAGATGGAAATTGTATAAAAATTGTGGAGTTCACACTCTGTTTATGGATGGTACACCCATGGAAATTAATATGCTAGTGGAGAAGAAGCACCCTCTGATCAAGGAATTACTGGAGAAGATGCTGAACTTGCAGTTAGAAGCTGAAGAAGAAAGTACTATGGCATTTGAGCTTATCAAGTTTATGAAATCATTGCTTGAAGAGTAGTAAAGTGTTTGGATACATCCTCCTAGTATTTATGGAGCTTACAGTGAAGAAACTTAATGATTGACAAGTATCAAGTTTAGGGAAGGATTGTTGGAAATTCTGAGTTACTACTGCTGGTGCTAATTTACTACTGCTGGTTCAGAGTTGATGTTGCTGCTAAAGATTAAAGAAAATAGACTAAGTAGTTAGTACTATTAGTTATATTAGTTAGTACTGCCAGTACATTGTTAGTACTGCCAGTATAGTTAGTACTGTTAGTTAATAGTTAATGCTGTTAGACTTATATAGTTAGTACTGCTATTATGATATGCATGAGTTAAATTAGAAATAGATATGCATTATCATTATACGTGTTTTGTAAGCCTATTAGGGTTTCCTTAGTGTATAAAAGGAACCCTATGACATAGTTAGATATATGCATAGAATTCATATCTCATAGTTAGTTATTCTGTAACCTAGGCAAAATATTAGCAATCAATATATTCAAAGGTTAGTATTCATTGTTCTTCTTAGTATTACAAGTTAGATTCCGCATAACTTGTAGTATTCACAATCATAGTTTCTCTTATAGTTAGTTTGGATTTATCGAGGTTAACTAAGCTTTAACAAGCTAAGAAGATCTGTTCATTGGGATCAACATAAAAAATCTATCAATTTATGCTTATAGCTTGTGTGTGTCTTCTTTTTAGCATAATGGAACTAGTTCCTGAGCCACATAAGGCCTCTGAGTTTGCATAGGAGGATGTTATCAGTACCATGCCAGATAATGTGATAACGAATATCCTAGATCTTTTACATATAAAAGATGCGGTGAAGACTGGAATCTTGTCTACAGATTGGCAGTTCAAGTGGACTTTGCTTACCCAACTCGTATTTAAAAATGATTTCTTAGAGAATTTACCAAATAATTATGGTGGGAAGATTATAAGTAGACTTATATTTCATCTTAAAGGTCCCATAGCAAAGTTTGTCCTAGATATACAATGTCTCAAAATTTTGGATAATGAGGTACTTGAGGATATACATCATTGGGTTTTGTTTTTCTCAAGAAGAGGAATTAAGGAGCTCACTCTCATAAATGGATCTAAAACACTACTTATGTTGCCAACCCAAATTTTATCTTGTGTGGAGCTAAAACATTTAGAGCTACAAAACTGTTGTTTTTGTGTGTCGCCAGGTTTTCATGGTTTTCCAATCTATTAACCTTAAAGTTGTCTTCTGTAAGATTTTAAAATTATAATTATGGGGACTTTATTGCTTGTTGTCCCATAATTGAGAACTTGATAATATTTGACGATGAAACTACAGGCACAGTGAAACTTGTCAAAATTGCAAAACATGGAAATTTGAAAATGTTATCTTTGTCATTGTGTATGCTTGACAATATGGCAATGATCACAAGTTCTTGTATCTTTTAGCTTAAACTTCTTCCAAAACTCCAAGAACTTTTTTTGAATTTCGGAAAGTGCAAGGTAAGTGTAAGTTTTGTCTTTCAGATTCATGGTACACAATATTGCGTAGGGCTTTATTGACTCTTTAACTTATCAAAGTGGCTTTCTTTTTTTAGTTTTTAGCAGAAACTAGTGTTGACGAGAAGGCCCCAACCATCTTTCCATGCCTCAAGACTCTAATGTTATCCATAGTAAATTTAAGCAGTGATGATATGTTATCATTTGTCATGGAAATGATTTGTGGCTCCCCAAATTTGAAAAATCTTAGTATCATTGTGAGTAGAATGCTGTCAATTTGCAAAATCTCATAGTTCTGGATCTAAATATTATTTAATCAAGCAGGATACGAACAAGCTTTATATCCCACGGCATGCACTTCCTTCGTTAGATTTAGACTACAACATAATGGGGTAGCTACATTTGTTGTCTGTGGTATTTGCAGCTATTAGAGGTACAGAGAATGAAATGTGCCTGATAAAGTCTATACTTGCTCCCCACGGCTAAAAATATTACTATCATCTTATCCTCATTGCCTGGTGGTGATAGTGGAAAGTTTAAATTTGCTTAGAAGTTGTTGATGCTCCATCGAGCCTCCCCCATAGCTAAAATTGGCCTCTATTAGTTTTAGTAGTTTGAACCTATTCTCTGTTTCGTCTAGTTTTGTGTGAATGTTGGTTAAACTGATGGCTTCTACTCTTTATATATGTAATTTGAGTGAAACTTCTTTTGAATCATGATACGGTTCCTGGTTTGTTTCTTTGACGCGCTCTATCATACATATCATGTTGAAATTAATGTACTAAAAGATTCAACCGGAATGTCAAATGAGCGTGATAGTCTAAGATCAGACTCTAAGATCTTACACATAAGGCTGAGCAAAGCTAACCGAAAACCGAACCGGAATGTCGGTTAAACTTATGGCATCTACTCTTTATATAGATATATATATATATATACATACATATATATATATATATATATATATATATATATATATATATATATATATATATATATGTAATTTGAGTGAAACTTCTTTTGAGTAATGCTGATACGGTTCCTGGTTTGTTTCTTAAACGTGCTCTATAATACATATTATCTTGAAATTAATGTGACCGTCGTTATGATTTTTTGACTTTATTATATAGAAGAGTACATAATGTACTATAAGATTTACCCGAAATGTCAAATAAGCTTGATAGTCTAGTGATTAATTTGATTATTAGTCAACTTATGTGTCATAAAGAGTTCAAGCTATGTTTCGATATGACGAAATGTGACTCTCTACCTTGGTTGCTAGATATGTGTTGATTTTCCAAATGCAGTTAAAGCTTTAGGGGATTTGGAAGGCGCATAAGCGAGTTTTGGTGTTGTTGAGGAAATTATAACCCAAGAGAATGTAGTATTGGATGTCTAAATGTGTATTCACTCTGACGACGTATATGACCGATTGACTCGTATCCGGACAAAACTTATCCTACGTCTTCGGAGCACACATGGTTGGAAGGCGTGAAACATCCTTTGCTCTAAGGACCCCTTTTACCCAACTGTCCAAGCTGTGAATCCCAGCGTCGCCGTCTCTAGATATTGTGGGATATTGTCTATTGAGAAAACGTTACATCTAACACACATAACTTGGCACACCATACACCTAGGGGTGTCAGGCACTTAGACAAGGTACTATAAATACATAAGGTTAATGCATTTCAATCTAATTCATACATTACACACCTAATTAACATTCAATATCAACCTTTCGGTTACTCTCACTCATTTTCACGCCGAAGATTGGTCTTGGGATGAAACTGAAAACGAGGATAATGTGTGGTCCTTTCTTGTGACGGGTGAATTAAGGAAGCTTTCCCAATTTCGAAGAAAGCTTAGTAAGACAGTCAACCGTTGCAATAGTTTACTCTAACACACTTGATTCGACTATTGTTCATGTGATCTTAAACCGACAGCCATAAAAGGGTTAATTCGGATATATTCTCATTGTATTTGATGTTTGTTTTTGGGGTAAAGGTCATTTATCACCAGCCTACTTTCTCATTTGTACCGTAATTACCAACTTACTTTTTTTGTACATTCTACACCAACGAACTTTCAAATTTTGTTCGATATCACCAATATTACCATAAAATGATGATAAAATGACTATATTACCCTTGTTTTCTTTAACATATTTACATCTAACCTAAACATTAACTCCAGATCTAATCGGGACTAAGTTTCTAGGATAATATTTCCGGTAACACAAGGTATTCAGTAGTAGCAGCGGGAATCCGGCGTGAAAGCAGCAGCTCCGGGCACTTTTTCCGGCGAGATATCGACGTTTTTCCGGCGTGTCAGATGCGTAAGTGGCGGCGACGGCTAGTTATTTCCGGCGACGATACTGATTCCGATAGTGGACCTAAAAAATAAAAAAAATTGTTAAAAGTTAGATATAACCAAATCATCTTCACCCAAACACTCAAAACTGATTGTTTGCAATTTGCGAATGCTATAATTAGAATATCAGTTTGAGAAATCAGTCCCAATCACAAGCATGAACAAGTAGCAACAATAATACGCAACGATTATCAACTTTGATGCAAGCAGATGTAGCTAGCAATTTGCAATTCCTTTGTGTAATTATGATTTTTTGCAATAAATAGGCAGAAATCTCTTGTTTTTCTATTATATATTTTTTTCTTTCCTTGATTTTGTATATGAGTAATCTGAGTGAAGTCACTTGCCAGTTGTGATTCATTTGCAATTTATGTAATCAAAATGGTTTCTCGTTTTATGGATTTGAAATTTTAGCAATCGAAATTTTCACAATCTGATGTGAAAAACATAACATATGAGGAATCTGATAGAAATTTGTGAAGATGAGAGTGTTATTTTTGTTGAGTGTGTGTGTAGCAGCCATTGCTAATGGATATAGAGAAAACAAGGGTAATATAGTTATTTTATGGTAATATTGGTGATATCAAACAAAATTTAAAAGTTCGTTGGTGTAGAATGTACAAAAAAAGTAAGTTGGTCATTACGGTACAAATGAGAAAGTAGGTTGGTAATAAATGGCCTTTACCCTTATTTTTTTGACTTGTACGCATGCATATGGGAACTTGCTAGTTGCTGCTGATTAGTTTTTTAAAAAAAGTTTTGTTGATTGTATGGATTAGTGATGAGGTGTCATTTATATACTTTTTCGGGGTCGTTTAACCCCCTAAATCATGCATTTATGCCCAAAATAGGTACTTAATCGTTCCTTTTCAAGTATTTCTCATCTGGAGGGAATTTGGAAGAATTACACATGACTTAGGCTCATTTGGAGAAGAAACAGACAAGACTATGGACCTACACCAACATTGATCAAGAATTTCTCTATAATGGCTGGAGACGGCGTCACAGATACAACATGACGCCGTCATCACGAAGATCAAGATGGCGTCACAAGATTCCACGACGGCGTTAGAGCATCCGACCCAGCCCATTATCTAGAATATTCTCTTTCATGACGGCGTCACGATTAAAACGCGATGTCATCACAGCGTTTTTCCTATATATACAAACTTAAATTTAGGGTTTTGAGTGTGTAACTTTAGAATAAAAAGAGGGTACGAACCCTAGTTCATTTTGCAGCTGTTAGGGACGATTTTAAGGCCTAAAAACCCTATTGTACTTCTTCCAACTCATGTTTTAATCAAGTAAGGTTTATTTAATAATTCAATATGTCTATGTGTTGTTTGAATTCTATCTATGTTCTTGTTTTTTTAACATGCTAGGATAATGCTTTCTCATTGTGTTTATTTGGGAATGTCTATGAAAACCTCTAATTGTAGATCTTAGTGGTGTTGCTTCTTGTGATGGATGTGCATGTTAGGCTCTAGAAAACCAGCTTTTGTCTGTATCACTGTTGATATGTCTAGGGAAACATTATTGTGTAGAAAGGATACCATTAGGTAACAGTCTTCATACTACCTTGCCCTCTAATATGGTTGATCCACTTTTAAATAAATTTCACATTCACTTAGTGTACTCCTAGGGGCCATGTAATAGTCTTCATACTACCTTACGTGTGCGTTGCTCTAGCGGAATACTAAGTAGACGGCGGGTTCATGTAATTACATTCATGACTTTAGGAACAAGTTTACACAGATCATCACAAGGGTGACAAGGCAACAACACTAGGAGAAAGCAATCTAGGGAGTAATAACATGATTAAATAAATACAGTCGTTTTTCTTATTGTCTATCACTAGTTAGCGTTATAAATATATTTAAGTAATAGCTAAAACCAAACCACCTCTCCAATTATATGATTTACTTGCTTTCATAAAATGTAAAAAGACAAAAATAATCTTCCTCCAACCCTTAGAATTCTGTTAGACTATGATCAGGCCTTCCCAACCTATTCCCTGAGTGAACGATAACAACCCCCCGAGTCTTGCCTATACTACTACTATCAACGATTAGGATGCTCGTGCCTTGGAGTTGTTAATAACATTTGTAGAGTCCTACGACGTACCACATCAAGTTTTTGCGCCGCCACCCGGGGAATTGTTAGGTATTGATCATGTTTAGCTTAGTTCTAACTCGTTGAATCTTTCAAAGTGTGAATTTAATTTCTGCATTTTATGCTTTCTTGTAGTCTATCTTTTCTTTGTGTGTTTGTTCGTAACTTCCATTGACTGTTCCATTCTTCATCATGGAGGAACGCGAATCCATCATCGACCTTAGAATCTCTTTCTCAAGAATCCCTTGACACCACTCACGCTAAGTTCACGACCCGAATAAATAAGCTATTAACAATAAGGCAGACTATTGATTCTCTTCTTTTCAAAACCATTAATGAGATGACCAACCAATCTTCCGATTCAGAGATCTTCTGCCCTGAGGAGAGAATCAAGGAACTTGAATTAAGAACGCAACAAAGAAACAATTTTGAGGAATAATTTTTCTAAAATAGGTTTCCTACTGAGAAAGAATTAGCTTACCATAAAGAACTATTAGGAGAACCTCAACCCCCCTTCTCAACTCTAGAGCCCAAAATTAGGAGAGGCGACCCATGGAGCTTAAAGACCCCTTGTGTAATTGGCACCATCTACACGAGCCATGCATACATTGATCTACAATCTCCTGTCAACATCATGTCTCGTGCTTATTACAATAAAATAAGAGAAAAACCCTTTCAAGCACGTAGGAACACATACCAACCATACAAGTTCTGCAACTTTGTTGGAAGAGCCAAAAACATGCATATATTTATTGGATGCTTCGTTTATGTTGTGGACTTTATGATTCTAGAAGATCTGGGAAGCATCATTGATAGTGGGTTAAGTGAGGTAGTCTTGGGATAACCTTTTGCACATACATCTAAGCTCACTTATGATGAATCCTTAGGATTGATTAGGTTTGCCTAGAAAGACGAAGAGGTTGTGTTTAGAATGCCTCAAAGGAGAAAAGAATTAGATTGGGTATCCCCTTTAGAAAAGGATAAGTTTGAAGCGTTCTTTGTGGATAGCTTGAAGGTTAGAAAAATAGGATTTAGGCATATTCTCGAAAAGAGAAAAGGATATTACAAAGCTTACGTAAACCTCGGACATAGTTACAAAAGAGATAGGGAGACAATTGAAAAACTCAAAACCAACCACATAAGTATCATCAAGCATAAGTTGTAATAGGACTTCGAGTCTAGCTACAAGACTCGTTAATAAAGAAAAGCACTTCTTGGGAGGCAACCCAATTTACTTTTCCGGCAATTAAGAGTGCCATGTGTGTTTTAATTCTTTACCGTTTGTTTTATTATGTTTGAACTATCTTTTAATCATGCTTTGTATTGTCTTTAACCTCGTCTTAATTTCAAACAAAGGTATTTTACAAACAATAAGTGTAGGGGAATTTATCCGGCTTTTGAGCCAAATTCAAACATGTTAAATGAATTGTTTAGATTAATTCGCATCATATGATTGAATTGTTAAATCTCTCAGGTTTTATGTAGCCATTTGTACATGAATTAACTTATGGAATCAAGTGCAGGAATTTTTTCATCAAAAACAAAAAATTCATTTTCACAGACTGTGGAGACGGCATCACGATTAACACGCGACGCCGTCACCACGTCACCTGTGATGGGGTCACACAAACCCTGACGGCATCAAACGCCCAGGACAAGAAAACTTAAAGTTTTTAATTAGTTTTGAAAATAAAACTTGCATAACATTTAATATATGTACACTTCTGTTATAAACCTGCATAAACCTAATGAGTTTAACAAATCTCTCATCCTATCTATCAAGTCGAACCTTAAATTCAGATTGTACATTGGTTTATCACATATTTTATTCTTGGTGTAGTTGTCTTTGTCTTTGATTACAGGTTATATTTGATGAGAAGAAGCTTGTAAATTCTTAGGAAGTTTCATTGGATGATTCTTAGAGGATGATTTAACCAGTTATCGCATGTTTCTTCTCCATTATTGAGTAAACCAGGGGAGTACTAGTTTCTTTTCCTTGTTTTCTTTTCCCTTTATTCGTTCTTACGGGTACTTTTAGAGAACATTGTGGACAATGTTCAACTTAAGTGTAGGAGAAAATAAGCCTTAGAAACTATTATTTCATTTGCCATTTGCTTTGTCCTTAAAATGATGGGTAATATATCAAAACATAACATAAGAAGTAATTTTTACCCAAATTTAAAATTTTTATGACACATACCGACGAAAACCGAGTATTAATAACGTCTCATGGATAAGAATTTATATGACTAGCACAATAACCCTTATAATTCCACCCCAAAATGTGAGGTTTGCCCTTAGATCTTTAGGAATTCGGGTACCCATCATTGGTAACCCAAGATGATTTTATCTTTACCCGGTTCGAGTTAAGGTCGAGCTGCAGACGTGGATGTCTATTCTGTCGTTACGGTCATGTATGCATTGCCTTGTTGCATTTTCTGGAATGTCTGGTGTTAATAAAATCATATGAGTGTACCGGTAGCATATTAAATTCTAGAACTTGTTATTGTAATGCATTTCGAAACCGCATTATAAGTATTAGGATTTGCTTGATAAGAGGCATTAGGATTAACCCATGTTTTAAACCTGTAATTGTTATGATGGTCACACCGATCATATTAACTATCCCACACCCTTGCCATGCACTCACCTTTAGTGTAGGATACCCCTAGTATAACCCTTCGAGCCTATCCTATTTCATAGTTCTCATAATTTTTTGGTTAATCCGGACTATTAATGAAGAACATTGTCACCCCTTAAACCAATCGTTACACCCAAATAGCCTTAGCCTACCTTGTATGTACTCCTCTTTAGTACATTATTGTGTTTAACCCAATGTAATTATTGAGTACACGGTTGCTAAGTCCTTATCCTTGTAAATACAGTTTTGGGACGATTGGGATTCATGGTAGTATTTATTTCGCGAAAGAATGGGGAAGAAAAGTTAAGTCAATACCCACATATGTTTGTCAAATGATCTCAATGTTATTTTAATCCACCTCAAATCGGGTCATTAGTTAGATTGTAAGTATCGGGCATTTAAAAGCTCAAGTGTAGGGGTACGTATTATAAACCCCATGTGATGTATTGTGTTATTAAAAAAAATGAGAAAAGAAAAAGAAAGAGATTGATGTAGAGTTATATAGAGTTTGTATATCTTCGTCTGAGTCTTGGCTTAGCAACCAAACCAAAGTGTATTCGTAGAAATAATTAGCTAACCCTTCCACTCCAAATTCACCCAAAGCCAACCAAATGTATCCCATCCGTTTTTGTTTTCATTATATGTTATCTTTCACCTATACCCCACAACCCTTTATAAAAGACTTCTTATATATTAATAAATAATACTTACACCTAGCGGTGGAGGTTTGATCTTTTACCAAGCCTATGGTAATTTATATGCTATGATAAGTAATGAGTGTTGATTTTTCGTTTCCCCCTTATGTTATAATTTATTATACACCCGAGTGAAAGAGAGAATCCCAAACACTTATGTGAGATACTGTCACACCCCGTCATAGGCGGAAACACAGAAGTGTAACGTAATGATCAATCACAACAAAAGATACAAAATAGAGAAATCTAAAATGCATAAATGAAAAGTGTCATGATGACTATCAACCTCAATATAACTTTGAGTGATGTCCCAAATCAAGAACACAACACATAGTTGCCGATTATTACAAGCTTAAGCCCACGCAGGGGTCCATGAAATCTTATCTCAATCCTCAAGAAAACCAAATCCAA